>CAJNDV010032008.1:97096-115654 GCA_905221635.1 Symbiodinium sp. CCMP2456 | reverse complement strand
CTCCCCAACCACAAGACACCACCACAGCAGGGAGGGGGAAGCAACCCACAACCACCCCACACCACAGGGAGGGGGAGGAGGAACCATTGGGGGGGGGAGGGGGGGGGGGCCGGCCGAACCGGGATCATATATGATGTTGTGCTCGGCGGCAATCTCATCCTACACCCTGCACAGCGAATGACGCCATGCCATATGCAATCGTAAGCAGCCCGGATGTGCCGAAGCTCGGAAGTCAGACATGCATGGAATTGGACCTGCAGGCCGAGATGGAGACGCTGCGGCACCGATTTGCGCAGGCCGGACATGGAAGCCCTGGCCCTGGCACTTGAACGCTTGAGCTCAGCGCTCAGGTCGTCCGTGACGTGGAGGGTCTTCACCGGAGTGCGGCCATCGGCCGTGCACAGGCTGCAGAGGCATCGGCGGCTTCCCTTCGGCAACTTCTCGTGGAGGCGATCTGCAAATGCCGCCTTTAGCTGGTTCGGCCATGTGCGCATGTCGTGCGAAGTTGAGGCTCTGATCCGACCTGGTCGACCCGACGAAGCCCAACAATTGGCTCTCAAACTTCTGAGCCAGGCCCACGCGCGTCGCGCATGCATCTTTCTTATCAGGCCGTGACTGAGGGGAAGTCACTTGCGGTTTCAGACTTGACAAGGTGGAAGTTGCAGGTTCGCTGTCTCGCGGAGAACAGCTTTGGCTATACTACTTCTTGCGCATAACGCAGAGCGGCCGTTGCGCAAGTCTTCAAGGGCCCGCCGCCCCTGTTCAGTCTCGTTGCCCTTGAGTTAAAACCGAACAAGCCAGAGGCAAGCTTTTTATGGTGCTCCTGCATGAAGCTGGGTCGCTCAGTGGAGAGGCGCTAAATGCCGCGACCCTTCTCTCGGCAGCCTCGCTCTCACCCGAGCCGAGCAGTCCGATCGCAGACGCTCAGAAGCAGCATTGACCCCTCAACATGCTAATCCTACCTATAGTATAGCATCCTATAGCGCTCATCGCAGAGGCCGACATGGAGAGACTTGTCGTTCAACTCGTGCTGCAGGCCCTGCTGCAGTCATTCATATCACGAACATGCGGTGGGCTTGCGGTAATCCCCCAACAACGACAAATGCGACTTGTTGCTATTGATGTTGTCACTGGCAGCACGACGTCGAGTGTGACAGTCAGAGGGGCCCAGAGGCATAGGCTGAATGCTATTCTGCAGCCGGATTTTGGACTTTGGGGGAGGGGTCATTGTGCGAGAAGTTCAGCATTATGTTCACCTCGCCTGGATGCGCCCAAGATGTGGGTCGAACACTTCGAACTCCCCTTTATCTCCGGCAGTCTAAGAATGCCTTCCAGCCAGCTGCGATAAATGTCATGCACATACGGAATCATACGGACATCTGCCAGCCCAGGAGATTTTCAAGAAGCACGAGAGCGCGGTGGAGACCAGGAAAATCTGTGAAGACATCTTGGCGGAGCGGATCCAAGACCTCCTAGCAGATGGCCGCGGGGCACACGGTGCCGTTGCCAGCGCTCTCGGCATGGAGAGCTCGGCAAGTGCTGCTCTTCCCAGTCAGCAGGCCCAGCAGGCCTGGCTCTGGATTTGGTGTCACCGACTTCAGATTTTTCCGCTGCTTCTCCGCCTCGAAGGCTGTGTTGCCGCCACCGCCTCGTAGTACTTCCGAGCCAAGGTGGGCACTGACGAAAGAACAAAAGAAGGAAGGCGAGGATGGTGATTATAACTAGGTGAACTGGTGAGTCGTAGGTAGGGTCGTGTGTCATTTGTTTCTTTGCCTTTTTATAATGAGACAAACGAAGCATGAAAAAGGTCAAAGGAACAAAGCACACGAACCAACCACGAGAATCAGAAGCATAAGCTCGGTGCTAGTTCCGTGGTTTTCGTTTCCAGGAAGCCTGGAGCGGCTTTCCGCCCGATGAGACTGGCGGCTCTGGGGCCAGCTACACATCGGGCAGGCAAGGCTTTTCGGGTGTTCGTCAGGAGTTAACGGAAGATTCATCTAGTACATGACGGTGTAGCGTCTGCTGTATGCTTTTCCTGACAATGACTGGGTGCAGTGTTGGAGATGGCATGGTGCACTGGAGGTCGGAAGTAGGAGGCGGCTGTTCCAAGACGTTTCACCCCCACTGTGATTGCAGGCTCTGCCCGGGGAGAAGGACATGCATTGCGCCATGGCGGCACTCTGTGGTGTCTCGAAAATGTCATCCGATCGTATTCGCAGTTGGTGGGGGCATTGATGCCTGAACGGTTCCGTCTGCTATAGCCTTGTACTGCTATAGTGCTACGATGTTCGACGCTAGCTTCACGTTGGACAGCAGCGTGCCCAGGTACGCAGGCCAGTATCCGCTGGAGTGAACGTTTGGTCGGTGTTGAAGCAGCTTACATTTCTGGATGCTTGTTCGTTACTGGGCAGACAGTGTACCAAGCTAATTCTTTTGGCCTCCGCCGTGTACATTTGTGTCATAGCAACTTGCTTATCTCGGCGAAGACCGCTGAGACAGAGCCGTATCCGCGTGGGCACAACCTGATAGCTGAAATAGCTCGGGTGGCAGAGCGCGCAGACGAAAAAATGACATCAGCACCTGGCAGCGCGGAACGACTTGCAGAGGACTGACGAGGCATCGAGCCTTAACACATCTCAATGCATTGCCCATGTTGGTTTCTGAGTCTAGGAGTCCAGGGTCAGACGTGATGCCCTGCAAGTAGGACGAGTTCGACAATGTCAACTATGTCACTGCATTGCACCGACTGGCGCGCTTGGCCGCAAACTCAATTTCAAGCTGCGCAGTAGTTACTCTTGACTCGAGTATGCCATACGTTCATGGTGGATTGCAAGAGTTGTGCATCTGCTTGAGAATCCGCCTGCATGTGGCCTCCAAGGGTGTTGCATCTGGAGCAGGTGAGGGGCTGTGCAGCAGGCACCCGTAGCTGCAGCACAGTCATTTCAGGAAGGTGGAGGCTTTCGTGCAAGTGTGACAGTTCGCCAGGTTGGTGGATCACCTGAATGTGAAGATTTTGGAGCTGCGGGCCTTCTCCTCAGACTCTCCAACACCACGGGTGGACTCGGTGAACTTTGGGATCTTTGGCGTTCCTTGAGGTCCAGCAGCTTGCTAACACCGTGTGGTCGTCGGCACGCTTGCTGGTATGGCGACAGCCGACCATGTCAGCAATCGCGGGACGTGCTGCCCTCATGTGCACGCCATTTTGTATCCTGGAGTCCTGGGAGTCAAAGATATTGCAAAGCACCATTGCGCTTCTACCATTCGACTGGTGTTGTCGGCTTTTGCACAGCAACTGGCGGCGATAGACTGTATCGATCACGCTGGTCTCGATCCGAACTTGCGACAGGTCGCGAATCTGCACACTCCACTTCAGGGTGTCTGTCCAGAAGCATGTGTTCGGAGAAACGTGTCCGCGACGAAGCCCTAAGGCGTCACGTGCTGCAGCGAAGACCTCGGGCCGCAGGCGTGGATCTTTTGATCTCACGGTTCACGAGTGTTGGTTTGTCTTATATGCTTTGCAGCTAGCAAGTCTCACGAGAGTGCTAGACTGGAGATGACCATAGTCCTGCAGGAGTGTTCGAACTTCTCTTGGGCTTGTGGCAAGATGGAGCTTGCGCCTCCGTGCTTGTTGAAGCAGTCAAGCTGCGTAGGGTTGCCCTTTGGTCTGCTGCAGCTAAAGGGAGAGTTCGATGCACGCTGGGTTCCATCAAGCCTGAAAGAGACCTTCGTACTGTAGCGTACTGTATGATACACCGCATCGACACCAGTCAAAAATTTTTTAGGGGAGCGGATGAAGACGTCTGAGGTGGAGAGAGGAATCCGTGCTCGAGGCAGCAGCCGGCCGATCAGTCCAGATAGTGCTGCTCTTGGGTTTTCCGTCCTTCTCTGTCTTCGCTGTGGGTGAGATGTTCCCCTCGCCTGCTGCATCTCGATGGAAGCCGGCTCAGGTAGCAGAATTCCTTCCACAGCACTCGGGCAACATCGCGCAGTGAATGGCTAAAACGAGGATGCACAGCCGAATCAAGATGCTGGAAGTTCACTGAACAGAGATTGCTCGGAGTGTCAGTACCGATGGCAGTTGAGCAGTCTGCAAGGGGTCCAGCCATCACGTGACAGCTTCGTGGCAACACCTTGGACTGCGCCGAGCCGAGGAACATCAGCGAGCCATTGGCAAGTGGGAATCCCGGGGCATTATTTCGATGTGTGGTTGTGCTGTTGAGGATGCCGTTTTGCTTTCGAGAAGCCTGGAAGGTGCAGCTGCCGACCGAGCTTTGTTCACTATCCCCCATAGTGAATAGCAGAATCCTCAGTCTGTGGCTTGTGATGTAGTGGTGATCTTCGTTTTGCGCATGTCCTGCATTCATCCTCTTTTGCAGAGTTTATGTGCAGGAAAACATCTGGGGCATGTCGTCTTAATGATGGTGCCCTCGGAATCCGAGCTTTGACAGTTCAGACAGACTGAGCGCACCTCCAGTCGTGCAGGACCATGGCCAATACGGCCGGGAGAATTTATTCACACTGCCACGGAAGGGACAACAATGAAAAGACGAAGATGTAGCTCTTGACTGGATTGCAAGCTCCAGCTGCCTGAAGCAGACCTAGGCAGGAGACTTCGAATCTAGTCCGGGGCTTTGCCAAGATGTCGGTCAGATGCTCAGCTGGGCTTGCGGCTTGAGAGCTGCTGTAGCTAACATGAAGAAAAGCTTTTGCGGCAACATCGCCCGAGGCCAAAAACACGAAACCCATTGAGGCGCTGTGGGAGTCAGAGGCCGGTTGACAAGTTCTTGACCAAACGTAGCAAGTCTGAGGTCAAGCACGAAGTCACCAAGTGTGAGAGCTCGTTAGTCCGGACGAGGGGAATGCTACAGGAGCAGGGCCTGAGTTCCTCTGACGAACATGCTTCAAGCTGTTGGGACGACGGCTCCGGAAGGGTGGATAACGTCAACGGTACCCGACGACCTCCAACACACAAAGTCAGCCGTGCCCAGAGAAACGATCGATCACTGGAGGCGTTCGGCCGAGAATGGCCTGACCGATACATTGGGAAAACACTCGTGGCACTATTAGAGCTCATGACTCGCGACCACGGACCTCGAAATGAAGCAGGGCATCTTTACTGATAATGTAGTTGACTCATTCTGAGGAACGAAGAGTTGCTACTGTAGTGTCCTTTGATAGCACAGCGTGTGTTTGCCCTTGTCCTGCTCCGATGTTGTGCACAGCATCCCTCTAGTTTGCAGGTTACCAGCAAGAGCCACCGCCTCGGGTAACAGACATCGAATTCGTCACCGGATGCAGCAAACCAGTCGGGCGATGGCGGATACCAGCCGTTGCCGGAGTTGTTTCAAGCCACATCAAGTCGCGCAGCCTCTTTAAGAACCACAACATGCATGCAACAGCCTGCCTGTCGCTTTCGTAACACGAGCCAGCGCAAGTCTTTGCTAATTTCAAGAGTGCTCGAGGTCTCAACGCGCAAGGCCCTTCCAATCTCGTCTGGTCTTGTGCAACCACTCTTCACCGGTGTGTGGCTGAGCACAGCATGAAATGTGAAACGCAAGCTTCAAGAATCTCTGCCAAACTGCAAGGCCCGGGCCGTTGCTGCAAGTCGCAGGGGGTGAGGCTCGGCCACCTAGTTTTGCGATTCAGTGCGGGTCTCGTGGCGGGACGTTGAGGCACAGAAGATCCTGGACACCTTCTCAGAGCAGAACCTTGCAAACACAGCCAGAATCCTACCAAGTTGTGAGATTTCAATAGAGAAAGAGCTCGAGTGGAGATCGACGGCCAGCGAGTAGCGAGCCGTTTTCTTATTTGTCTTCTGGTCGAGGCATGGGGCTTCGCCAAGCTACAGCGGCATGGTCTGGTGCTTATGGCCCCGGGGCACCAAGTATCTCGAGCTACTGCGACTTTGACTTTCAGAAGCAGTCAGTATCTAGTAACTGGACTGGGCGAGGTGTGGCCTCGGCAACTGCAACCTTGGATCTGGCACTGGCAAAGATGTCCGAGCTCTTTCCGCAGGCCTCTGTTCGTGCACGGTGGAAGGAGTCCTTTGTGCCACCCGTCCTCTACGAGTCACATGCCCAAGATAACGCAGGCCCTGGCGAACATGACCTAGTCGTCAACAAATTCCGCGGCAGAGCCCTGAGCATGAGAAGTGGTTGTGGCATGTGGGAATTCACGGCACTTCGAGCCGGTTCATTCTCTGCATCGGAAATTTCCAGGTGAAGAATGCGATGTTGCTGGCTGCGGCTGATGCCTCATCAATCATGAACTGAATCATGAAGTTTGCCACCGGTGCTTCTGCTAGACTGCTAGACTTAGCTGCAAGAGCCATGTTTGTCAATACATGCTTCGAGCTTGCAGAGTCAGCGTAGCCAGACAGGCAACTCTGCCTGATGTAGCTGCTCGCCTTGCTGCGGTGCGCCTGTAAGCAGACCCAGGCTGCGTCCAAGGCGATTGATGTCATTGACTAGTTCAACCACCAGAACACGTCCAACACCTTCTGGTGCGCCGGATCGGATGGGGTTCGGGAAAAAGAGCGATTTCTGCAGCAGTCTTCTGGATTGGCGACACCAGTAGGGTTCTTATCAGAGCAAAGTCGCCTAGGAGTACAGCAAGAACAAAGCTGTCGCATGCTGTCGCTATTGCTGCTGCTGCTGCTGCTGCCATCACTAGTACCACCACCACCACGACGACGACGACGACTACTACTACTACTACTATGATTTCGACGACTACAACTACGACTACGACTACGACTACGACTACGACGACGACGACGACGACGACGACGACGACGGCTGCGGCTGCTGCTGCTGCTGCTGCTACTATTACTATTACTACGACGACTACTACTGCTTCTACTTCTGCTTCTGCTTCTACTTCTACTTCTACCTCTTCTACTTTTTCTACTTCTTCTACTTCTACTTCTACAACGACTTCCAGTACTACCACCAGCTTCTGCTGCTGCAATGCTCCTACTCCAAGTCCTGCTCCTCCTGCTTTTGCTACTGCTGCTTGTGCCGATGTTTGAAGTGACGACTACTGCTTGGGCGATTTTCCGATTTCGGCACAACCCCGTCGTGGAAAAACACCTGGTCCAAAAGTCGTCCTGCATCGCTGATGCAAACGGGCAGGCATTGCGAGCTTGAAGCTTCAAAATATTGATCGTATTTTCCGTCATTTTCAATGTAGCCGTCTACCGATAGAGCAAGAGGCTTGTGGTCATTGAGCTAGTTTTTTCTCTGTGCTGTTTGCCAGCCCTCCCATTTGCCTCTGAGGGCCTTGGCCTCGCTGGCCCATGTCAGCAACCTCTTGCTCGATGCGCTGGCGGGGCGTGGCGCAGCGACACTGCCTACATTCCCGGTCCAGGTGCACTTGAAGATAGGTTTCGTAGCATTTCGCAGGGCGCCTCAGTAGTTGTCGAATTTCGGGATGCTGGACAGGAGCTGGTGAACAGCTGCTGGGCAGTCGCACGTAAGGAGCTGAGGTATCCTGAAGTCAGTGCACTGTGGGGACGATATGAAGCTGACAAGCTGTCAGCTTCACAGAGCATGAGCAGCTGAGGCCTGATGTATTACCGCGGGGCGCTGCAGAAAGCGGTTCAAGACGCAGTGTGCCTCAAGGCCGGGCTTAGTCGCATCGATCAGATCCGGGATCCCTTGTTGCTGAACGTGGGGTCTCCGACTGATGTGCAAGACGCTCGACAACTTTCAATTGGAAGCCAAAATTGGCAGAGGCACTCCCCAACTCTTTTGTGTCATCACGATGTCTGCAGGTGTACCAGCACCGAGCGCGGGATTTGGCCAATGCAGCCCGATCGCCTGGTCGATTAAAGACGATGGAGCCAGAACCTCACCGCTTAAGGTTTACGGCTGCAGCAGTCTGTTATGCCCCTGATGAGGTCGCAGCTGCTAGCATCTGTTACTGGGCATGCGCTGCCGAAGATCCAGCAGTGCTTGCCGCAGGAGGCATGATATGTTTAGCTGGAGTGAGCGTGTGATTGTGTGTGTGTGTTTTTGTTTGAATGTGATTGTTCTGATCTGCAGTTGTCAAATCTGGCATGGGCTACGGCGACGCCCCAGACCTTGGGCAAAATGTCAACGGACGCGACTGCAGCCGAAGGAATCCAGAAAGCTTTAGGCCGGGTAGCGCGGATGGTTTCTAAGTAAGTCGTTGGCAGGTTCAATGCTGCCAGCCGAACGCATGCAACTAGCCCAAACTCACGGGTCCTGCCGACTTCGACCGACTTCGTCTTTGGCAGGTTCCAGCGTGCAGAACTTGGCGAATGCAGCTCAGGGGTTCACCACACTTGGTGCCATGAGGAGGCATGCTTCTTCCGAATATGCCGAAATGTCTTTTCGGGGCCGGGGTTGACCTGCTGCAACCCATGATATCCAACAGCAGTGGCGGAAGTGATGCCGTGCTGACATGCTGGCTAGTCATTGCTACCCCCGCAGAGGCCTTCAGCGGAAGCGGTTTCAGCAGAGACGCACTCGAGCTCAGCAGCGGGTTGCAGCATCACAGTGAGCCATGTGTCACCATGCCTTTTAAGTCGCAAGTGATGACCTGCGTGCATCCTCAAAAAGTTCTACTCCCATTGCCAGTAGTTGCTCTCTCGAGCGAACTGGAGTTTGAGCTTTCGTCATGAAAGGGCTTGCATGAAGGTTTTCCATCTGATCGAAGCATTCAAGTTGATGCAAGGCTGAAGCGCATTTCGCAGCCCGAGCCGCAAGCACCGACCAACACTGCAGCGACCATAGCATGCAACGGTCGCGTTTCGTAGTGGGATGATGCGGGGAATCTCACAGAAGCTGCTGATTTTGCCCTTCTGGACGCGTAGAGCTTCTATGTCCAATTTCATTTGCGTGCGTCTAACATGGCCCCATCCGCGCGGTTCCAGTACCTTTCTCATCTCCATGAGCTGAGGTTCGATCGCCGGGAACATTGGGTGTCAGCGATGTAGCCGGATCCTTTGCTCGGAGATACACAGAGCCGGATGCCGCTGTGGCATGCTCTGCCTCAGGCATGCTTCAGCATGTACTTCGCACTTGTGCCTTCTGCCGTTGTCAGGTGTCGTTGGAAGCTGTTGCCACGCAGGGTAGACACAAGGCCAGGCACTTCCTGGGGGCCTGTGCTCCCCCAAACTCGAGTTCCGCTGTCACGTCGGCATGCAATGTCGCCACTTCTTTGGCCCTTTCCCAGGCGGAGATGCATTGCCCTCAGGACCCCAAGTTTGGACATCAGTCTGTCGCACTGACACCAGAAGACTTGCCTTATGTGCCGAAAGCATCTACGAGGCATGCCTCGTGACCTCTTTCGGGAGATGCGCGTGTGCACATGCAACGTTTTCGGTGCCGAAGAGAATCTGACCTGCAGGACATCGGAAACACATGCCGGGCCTCCGGAAAACCAAGCCACCTCGATGCACCCTGGCCTAAACGCTTGTGATATTGTGACTGTGTGATGCAGGCCGGCTGCAGAGACTTACTGAGATCCGCTCTGAATCAGCATTTCTGCCCGAGCCCCACTCCCCTCGTTTGCCGCTGTCTTGTGTGTACTAGCAAGTTGTGTCCTGCTAAACTGATTTAAAGACTCCCTCCATGCTCCTCTGGCCCCCTTTCATGGCGAGTTTAGCACCTGCTGTTTCAGCCAGCTCACATTCATCAGATCAGGCGAAGTCGACATGTGTGGTCTGTCTGCGACTGTCATCATGGCTCTTGAAACTCGGAGTCCGGTGAAGCAATGGCCACAACGCTTGTCAAGCGCACCTCTAAGACCACTGCCGCCACGATCCATACTGAAGGCTCCACCCTCATCACCATTGACGGTCTCAGGGGCATCGGCGGCCTCAGCGGCTTCGTTGATTTGTGTGCGGCGTCGTGGACGGCCCAAGCTACAAGCCAGTTTCCGATGGGAGCAGGGAGACGCCACCGATCAGGAGCTGCGAATCTTCATGCCGGTGGGCAGAAACACGTTAGCCAAAGACGTCGAACTGGAGTTAACGGAAACGTACCTTCGAATCGGTCTGCGTGGCGAACCGCCAATGATTGAAGGCGATTTGTGGAGCTGTGCAGATGTGGAGGACACCTATTTCGAGTTGGAGACTCGGCAGGCAGAAGTAGCTCGAAAGGATGTCAAAGAGTTGGTGTTGTACCTCGCGAAGAAAAGGGTCGAGACTTGGGAGGAAATCCTGCGCCCTTGTTACAAGTGGGAACCTGCTGGACGTTACAACGAGGAGATCCGAATCTATGTTCCCCTTCGTGACGAGCTTAGGGCCTCCGACGTTGATTTCCAGCTGGCCAAGGGTCGTCTCCGACTGAGATGTGCTGAAGAAGTAGTTCTGGATGGAGAGCTGTGGGGCGCTGTCGAGCTCGAGGACTGCGATTGGATGATTGATGTCCATGATGGCCAGCGCAGCATTATTGTTTCCTTGGGAAAGCTGCATGTGCGCGAGCACTGGGAGAGACTGTGGAAGAGCGAGGAAGGCAAGGCTGGCTGGCCAGTCTTCAAGCCAGGCTCACGCAAGGATGTCGACATGGCAGTCCTTGGTTCTCTTGATTATGTGCATACCCTCCTGAACCAACGGGATGTCGACTATGCGAGGGACTACTTAAACCATGTCTTGCCTGATGACGAGGAGCCCTGAGAAGAGTCAAGGCCTACTCGGAGCCAATTGCTCAGCCATGCTCGCGGCAGCATTCAGGGACTTGCTGCGCTGTGCCCCTACCTGTGCAAAGGTCAAGACATACGCGAAGCATTGTTCTTTCTACATTCTACACAGCTGGTGGGCTACTATTGACACCTCTTCCATGGCCCGACTTTCTAGCTACACACGCACGCAGATGTAAGCGCACGAGCACAGACGCAAGCACAGACACATGGGCTCGCCCCCCGAGGCCCTGAGAAAGAAAGTCCGACAGACAGACAGAGAGACGTACAAACGCGTGGAGACACACTGACTCACTCACTCTGTCACTCTCACTCCCACTCTCGAAAACTGCAGTAGCAACCATCAGCAGCAAAAACCGAACACACGGACTGCACGAACACAACGACAAGCTCAAGCACACAGCAGCACACAAAGAAAAGCACACACACACACGCACGCACACACAATATATAATTATATAAACATATGCATATGTGTATGTATGTATGTATGTATGTATGTATGTATGCATGTATGTATGTATGAAGGTATGTATCGCTGCAACCAGCAAACGCACGATCAAGCACACAAACATTCACGCAAGCGAAAGCCCAAGCAAGCATGTACACAAGCAAGCTACAAAAACTCATTGGCAAAAAAACTAATCAAACGGTCGAGCAAGCAAACAAACAGAGAGACAGACAAACAAACATACAAACGAACAAACGTACACGCAAGCGAGCGAGCGAGCGTGCAAAGCAACCAAGCAACCAAGCAACCAAGCAACCTCACAACGCAAAGCAACCAAGCAAGCGATCAAGCAAGCAAGCAAGCAAGCAAGCAAGCAAGCAAGCACGCACGCAAGCAAGCAAGCAAGCAAGCAAGCAAGCAGGCAAGTCAGTACGTCAGTAAGTAACAGGTAAGTAAGTAAGTAAGTTAGTTAGTTAGTTAGTTAGTTAGTTAGTCAGGGAGTTAGTTAGTTAGAAAGGAAGCTAAGTAAGTGAGTAAGCAAGCAAGCAAGTAAGTAAGTCAGGAAGTAGAAAAGGGTAAATAGTGAGTAGCAAGTAGTGACTAGTAATCGTAAGTAGTCAGTCGCAAGTAGTACGGACCAAGTAGTAAGTAGAAAGTTAATGAATAGTGCATGGGAAAGGCAAGGCCTTCATGGGATAGGCAAGGCACTCATAGGAAATGCTCCCCCCAACTTTGCTGCAGAGCCCGATCCCGCAAGTTTGCTGCAGAGGCCAAGCGCCGGGCAAAATGCAGTGTAAAAGTAGTGAATCGCAAAAGAAACATATCGTCAAGTAAGATACGTACCCCTAGTAGTAGTGGTGGTTGTGGTAGTAGTAGGTCTGGAATGCAATGGTCAAGACTGCACATTGCCATTCTTCCACACCGGTCCAAACCTGTCGGGCACTTGGCACAACAGCCCGTTCTTTGCTCTGAGGATTGGCGCTATTTTCGGACAACTTCTTGTTGTGTAGCGAGCTGCCCAGCAGCAGCGGAGCAGCAGCAACAGCATCAACAGCAATAGCAGTGCATCCACAGCAGTCTATGCTGACTATTTGGAGTGGGGTCGAAGGTTTCGAGGCCTGTCACCGGCATGGAATCCTGCTCAGAGCAAGAGAAGTGACTTCGTTGTTATGAAGCATGCAGAGGCACTGTCAGCAGGTTTACTGCTCCGATCCACACATTGATTCAGTCTACTACTTACCTGATCTTGAAAGGAGCACTAGCTCAAGCCCCTAGTGTTGGGTTGGGAGGTTAACAAGAGACAACATGGCCCGAGCTCCAAGTTCGTGATCATCCGCCTCATCGCGGAAGACAGATGCACCCGCGTACACAAGCACCAGCCAACCCTCCAAAACCCTAAGCTTGTGACCCTGAGCCCGAAGAGGGGCTGGAATAGCCGCAAAGAGACCTTAACAAACTGGACGTCTTCGAAGTCCGGGCGCCATGAGCGGCGATGGGGGCCTTTCCTTTGGGGCGGCCACTGAAGGTTACGAGGATGATCCGCAGGCCATGATGCTAAAAGGGTCTTCTGGTTCAGGGCTTGGTTGAGAGTTGATAAGGCCTAGGCATGTCGACGGGGAGGAATAGAGAGGCCTGTCGTCTTGAAGTCTAGGTTGGAGTTGGGGCGAGCAAGTTTTTCAGCTTCATTCGGCGAGAAGCAAAAGCCATGTCGTTTGCATCATGCAGATCGTGCTTATTTGAGCCAGTTTCATATGACACGAAAGTGGCAGATGTTGGGTTGTGCAGGGGGAACAGTGGCAGGGTAACGATTGGGTGCACGCAAGTTCATTTCTGGCCTGAACTCCTGGTTTCCGAACTTCCAACAGCAGCGACGTCTGTGTTTCGGGGCACCCATGGCAAAGGGGACTTCGTGCATGATTCTGCAAGACCAAGGCCTAGCTGCCCCCGCACCTGAACTGAAAGCCACAAGAGCAATAGATATGTAAAGGTACATATCTACATATATATATATATATATACACATGTATATACATGTATATACATGTATATACATGTATATACATGTACATACATGTACATACATACATACATACATACATACATACATACATACATACATACATGCATACATACATACATACATACATACATACATACATGCATACGTACGTACGTACGTACATACATGCATACATAGTTAAAATACTCAACGTATATATGTGTATGCATAGAAATACATACATAGATAGCCACTTAGCAATTGTCATCGCTTTCCATATCGAAGAGCTTCACCGCCAGGCCAGATTGTGCAACGAGGTTTGCGTGGAGGCAGCCGCCCGTGACAGGAGTCGCTGATGTTTAGGGACCCAGAAAGGATATAAGCATAAGCATGTTACAGGGATATGCCTAACTTATTGGGCTTCATGATAAGGGGGTTTGTATGGGATATCCCTATCCTAATGTTTGCTTCTGTGCTTGTTTGGGGGCCCTAGGCCCTAGATGTTGTTGATTGTGGGTGTTTCTGTGTGGAGGCTCGCAGAGTCTCAATGCAGTTGGAGCAAAGATTCTGCCGATTCGAAGGTTTGGGGATTCAGCTGGAAACATGTAAGCCAAGCGAGCCGGAACCCTGTCCGAAGCCTGTCTGAACCAATGTCCGAACCTTATCTGAACCCGTCGACCCCCGAACCCGACGGGATTCTGGCAGGTTTTCAAGATCTTGCAGGACATGAAGAATCCTGTGATGTCGTCCGAAAAGGGCCTGTACGTCTTCGAGATAGGCCGGCAGCCGGTCGTAGTTCAAGACTCACGGATGCAGCATCGATGCCGAATCGAGCAAGCCTCTTATGGGCGAGTCGCATTCCAACCCTAAACCCTTATTTTCCAGAGATCCAGGGAGTTTTCAGCAGGTCACCCTGAAGGCCGTAAGCGACAGCTCCAAAGGGCACTCCCACCGTGCCCGGAGTTGTCAAAAGCACACGCTGATGCCAGAGCATTCTCTCGGCTTTGAACCGGCAGGGAAGAAGAAGCGTCAAAGCATCAATTGAAGCGTTAATCTTCCCTGTGGCCTCGATACAGGTTCCGGAACCGGCGGCACCTCTTCCTTCGTGCTGCCGGTGCTAAATCCGCACAGTTCCAGGCAGAGCTCTCAGTCAGCGAGTCCATGGAACAACGCCTCTGCATTGGAGTCCTGATGGCAGCTCGCTTTGCTAGGTATGTTTTCAGCGACCTGTCGCAAGCATTCCTGACCAACGCTCGAGCACGATTTTCGAGGCTGGTGGGAAAGTCGTTCGAGCGTGCGAGCGAGCGAGCGAGAGAGAGAGAGAGAGAGAGAGAACCCGAGACCCCCAAAGCCCAGCAGAAAGAAAAGAGAAACCGAGATTCAATTTCTTGGAGCTTTCTACATAATCGCTTCAACAAGACTTCTAGGGAGCAGGGCTTCGTCTTTCGGGCTGACACTTACGGAGGGCATGAGTCGATTCTTCTCTTGTGAGCAGAGATGTAATCTTGGTATCTGCTTCGAGGCTCCTTAGTATTAGTCAGGGGTCCTGCTGCTGCTCGGGGTTCGAGATCAGGGACCCGAATTCTGCAATTTCGTTTGCAGGTTCTCCTTCATAGAGTACTCCATCTTCAACGGCGACAAGCATCCTGGTGATCAGGCAGTCCAAGCTTTCCGGAAGCATTCGTTTCGTCCGCCCCCCCTGGAATTTCTCGGTGGGAAGTTGCTTTGGAGTGAAGGGTTTAGGCGGCTTTTTCGGGTTTCGCTTTTGGGCGAGCAAGCATTCTTGTGGAGGATGTTTGTTGCGGGAGCTGAAATCCGGCCCACGATCTCTCCATCATCATTGTTTCCATGGGTGCTGTCATTGAGTCTCAGGGTTTAGGGCCTCTAGAGCGTTTCGGGTTGTACCTTTTCCGGGTTGTTGTTTCCCTAAACCCTAAACCCGAAACCCTAAACCCCAAACCCGAAGCCCTAAACCCGAAAGCCTAAACCCGAAATCCTAAACCCCAAACCCGAAACCCTAAACCCTAAACCCTAAACCCAAAAACATCAGAGCTGGGCCAGGGCTTCAACAGCCACGAGATCAGCGCGATCTTGGCCACGAATGCGCCTCGGAAGAGGATGTGCAGCTGGAGCCTGCTAAGACAGCGTCCCACAGCAGTTTGGTTGTGGGGCCTTAAAGGACCCTAAACCCTAAACCCTAAACCTTAAATCCTAGCACCCTTTGGGCTGTAGGGTTTGACTGATCCTGGATCGTGATCATGCTGTCTTGCTTGTTTGAGTGCAGCACAGCGAGCTAGACCTGGGTGCTCCCCGATGGCAAGCCTTGGTTAAGAGTTTGGGTGGTATGCGTTGATGGGGTCTAAGGCTTCTGGTTTCATGAGGGATCGTGAGCACGACGGAACCAGGTGATCCACGCCACCATGCACTTAGCCTCTACCATGGCAACGATCCATGTGCTGCTGCGGCCGGGTGGACACATCGTGTTCAACGAGGTGCCTTGTAGGAGATAGGATTCGCTGCAGAAGTCCCGGGTTGTTGAGGAAGACTGATTGTTGAAGCTTTCTGGGGTCAGCCAGTCGACGGTTTAGTCCGCTACTTTCATCCTTGATGCTGGGGATGAATGATGAATCATAAGGCGGGCTTGCTAGAAGCGGGAATCAAAAACGATTCGCTTCGAACGTGAAGTTGCCAGGTGCAGAATCCAGGAACGCTCATTGAGGACTGCGGGGATATTGGTCGGAGGTGTCCAGAACTAACGACTCACCTGCCATAGCGACGTGGGGGCGGGACTACCGTTTCGGACCGGATTGCCGGTCGCAACATCGTGACGCAAGTCTGCCAGGTAGGTAGCTCTCTCCAGATTGGCAGTAGAGCCCTGGGTCCACTGTGTCATGTCAGAGTCAGAAACATGCAGACTATGGCAGGATCTCACCTACGGCCTGACGGATGGTTGGTGGATGCTGACGGACACCGAAAGGCCATCGTTTCACCTCGGTGATTTTCTGCCTGACCTGGGACTTTCGGGGCTCAGGAAGCTTGGAGCTTTGCAGGAGTCATGCTTGCAAGGTTCAGTGCGATTCGGGTTTTGGGCGCCAGGGTGCTGCCCCGTTTTCCAGCAGATATGCGCTTTAGTGTTCCAAGAAGAAGGCATCGACATTGACCTGTCAGTGGCGGCCTGAGGCGGGTGACATATCCGCTGCTTCGGGTAGCCGAGTGGCAGACCCTCTTCACCCAGTGTGGCTTCAAGAACGTCTGGACCACGCCTGACGAGGCAAGCTTATACCAATGGCCGCTGAACAGACGTTAGACAATCAATGTGCTGCTGCAAATTGAGGGAACGGGATCCAGCGGTGGTTGGGGGGGAGTTCCACCGAATTTGAGTGAGAGTCTGGGCGTTTTGCGGGCGACGAGCGTAGCAAGAGCAGGGCCACATCTTCAGCCAGCAAGCCATCCTTGTGGCGCAGTGCGGAACCTTAGCCGGGGCCTTCGTCAGGAGTCCAGGTCTCTTCTTAGGGTTTGAGCTACCCAGTGGCTTCTCAGAGTTAATGAAAAAATGGGGCATACACACTAGCAGCCACTAGCACAATCTAGGTAGACTTAGAACTTTATCATATCATATACATATACATATACATAGAGAGACACAGAGAGAGAGAGAGAGCAAGCGATCATAGTTATATATATATATATATAGTTCTGTATATACTTACATAGAATATCTTTTATAATACATATACATGTACATATACAGAGATGTTGTTATTGTTATTATTACGATTATTGTTATTACTAGTATTGCTAGAATTGTTTAGTTACTTATAGCTCGATGAAGGTGTATATGTATATAGAGTTATATATAACAATATAGTTATCTACAATTTTATACAGTTATTTAAAGTTATATACAGTTCTTTCGCTTTTCGCTTTTAGCGAAAAAGCGTGTGTATATATATATATATACACACACACACATGCTCTGACTATCTAACATTATCCATCTCCGCAGGGCGAAATCCTCTCATGAGCCCCCTGCTTGAACCCATTCCATTGGACCTTGGAAACGATGGAGCAGCAAAGGTCACTCCCAAAAGCCGCTTTGCTTGCTGAGGCCAGAAAGCTCCAAGAATCTTCATAACCGCAAACCCGACAAGCCTCAGATTCACTCATCCTCGCATTCGCGTCTCTGGACCCCAATGCCTCATCCCATTCCACAAAACCCCACTCCTCACCACCCGAAGCGCCCTGGCCCCAAAAATAGATGCCTCTGTGCCTACAATCCTACATACCCCCAAAACCCTATTCTAATTCTTAAGGCCCTTCCCGTAGACAAACCAGCCAAGGTCAAGCCGACATATCTCAGCCCAGAACCCCTTCTTCGAGCAGATCCGAATGCGTCAGAGCCTCAGAAAAGAGCTGAGAGGCTGAGCGCGTAGGAGTTGTTAGGATTAAAAATTACGGTATAGGATGTGCTTTAGGTGACAAGGTTTTGGGTTCTGGGTGCAGTAGGGTTTGGGATCAGGACTTGGTTTGAGGGTGTGGATTTCGTGTTCGAAGATCGGATTCTTGGCTTAGCCAAGTGGGTCTAGTGAATGTCAATGGGTTTGGAGCAAAAAGTGCATCGGATCGGAATCAAGGGCTTCGCGTCAAGCAGCGCTGCGCTCGATTCTGGGAACTGGATTGCGGGTTGCTGCATAAGACCTCTTCTTCCGACACCAAGTCCTGCTTCCCCTCTCCCAGAGGATAGAGCCGTCTCGTTTAACGCTCCTTTGGACGTTTAACTGCCCCAGAAGCTCAAACAAAGCAGCATGTAAAGACAGCGCCGATACTCAGTCGTTTCGAAGCGCTTCCCGGCTTCGACACACCGAGGTCCTACTTGATCACCGGGGCCGTGGGCGGATTGGGCCTGATTGCGGCACTGATCCTCCTTGAGTGGGGTGGGGGACTCGTTCTCGGGTGCCTGAAGGATCCTCCTGATGCTTTTCTTGTCCTTTACCTTCCCAACAACTGGGTCCAGTAGAAGATGAAGAAAGGGCCGCTGAGGGGTTTCTGGGCGCACCGGTCGTTCGAGCTTGTTTTGGAAGGGATGTCGCTCTTCGTTTCTGTTCTGCTGAAGAGGTCCTAGGAAATGAATGATGTGGAAAGGCCCCGTTACGGTCACCTGACCACCCTAACCCCCAAATCAGAAATCTCAGCCCTAAACCCTAAACCCTAGAATGTCAGAGAAGGGGACGGCTTGGACTCAGGTGCCCGACATCTCTTCTTCGTCTCACGCCGAGATAAGGCCTTCCTTTGCACCCCGCTTGCACCCTGCTTCCCTTTTCAAGGAAAGCTGCTATACCATCAGAGACTATACTGTAGCACAGGATAATTAAAGATGGCTTACATCATATCATAATGCAGATACTGTAGTAGATAGTATCTGCATTATGATATGATGTAA
>CAJNDV010032008.1:77620-93300 GCA_905221635.1 Symbiodinium sp. CCMP2456 | reverse complement strand
GGGGGGGGGGGGGGGGGGGGCGTAGCCAACCCTTGCTCCCAGGCGAGAGAAGCCGCCTGAATCTCCAGGAAAGCCTGCCCAAGTATGGCAAGCGTTCTTTGGCAGAAATCGCAGCTGCAAAGTCAGTGTTGTCATGCCTGGCAACATGGCACAGTGCCTGGTGCATCCTTTGTTGAATGTTTCGCTTGAAAAGCATGAAGCCGAAGTTTCGAGATTTCGTCGCTTCAAGGTCAACGCCCGGAAAAAGTGATGGCGAAGAGGAAGCAGCGGATGATAAGGTGGGCATAAACCGCCCCAGTGCTGAGAAGTGTGGCAAGTCCCTTGCGTTTCATTCGTTGCCGGGTATCTTACATCATCGTGGTCCACGGTGCAGGGCTAAATACAGCGCCGGAAGCCCATGTAGTAAGACTTGTGACCGGCCGGCTGCAGTGCAGCCTGTCGTGCTTTTGAATGCCTGAGCATTCCCTAGCTCACGAAGCCTGTGAAGGTCAGCTTCTCGGTCATTCGAGGAACCCGTTCCACGAGGACGACGACGACGACAGGCGAGCCACCCAGCAACTTGGCCAATGAAGCGGCGGCTTGCCAGTGTTCACGGGCCATGTGGCAGATGGGCTACCAGGCATTAGGCAAGGGGTTGGTGCCCGGTCATGACGGAAGCAAACAAGGTCAGATCCCTTATAACTTATAACCTCCGGAAGCCTTTCTCGGTGTTGAGTTTAATTTAGGTTCATGAGAAGGTGCTTGGAACTGAGGAAAGCCTTGGTACATTATCAATCCGCAGAGCAATGCGTTTGCTACATGGCAGCTGATCACCACAGTGGCTCTCGGCTTCGTCGTGACGGTTGTGCCTTACCAAGTGGGACTGCTGGAGCTTGCCTGGGATTTTCTGCTGATTGCGAGTTGCTTGGTGGATCTGGTCTTTCTGGTCGACATGGCCCTGAACTTCTTTACTATGCCTCCTGCCATCAAGGATTAAAGTTCAAGATATGTTCTGCGGTGATTAGTACGAAGTAGGATTTATGCGGTTACCTTTGCTTTTGTGCTTCTCGTCCGGAGCTGGGAGCCACCATTCGTGCTCGACACTGGCGCTGAAACTGGCGCGGGGAAGGGGGAAGAACCACTTAGACGAAGTGGAGGCGAACTAAAACGGCTATGCCAGGTTATCAGTTCAAGTGTGGGGACGGGTTGATCATGCCAAGCAAACCGTCGCAGAAAGCAATTCGGTGCTTTGTGTTTCTGTTTGCTTGGACAGGTATCCCCGGACGACGGCCCGTGGCATAAAGTGGGAAGACAGCGTGGAGAAAATCGCGAGGCACTACCTGTCTGGCTGGTTCTTGATCGACTTTTTGACCCTGATTCCCTTCGACATCATTGCATCTTGGCTCTAGGCAGCTTGAAGCCTCACGGACCTCGGGCCTCGGGAACTTCGCATACAGGGATACGGACATGACATGATAACTGTGACAATAGAAAGAAAGAACAACAAGAACCATAAAAGTAGTAGTAGTAGTAGTAGTAGTAGTAGCAGCAATAAGAGTACCAATAATCGTCAGATTACTACCGCAATGATAGTACTTATCCCTCGAATCATAGTACTTGTAGCAACAATAACAGCAGTTCTTTCTATGTTGTTCTGATAATTACTATGTAACTCCGATTATTGCTATCATTCTAACAGTTGTTAATATGACTATAGGTATGCATATTAATCGTGGTATCAATAGCACTAGCCATATTATGGCCATCATCATCATCATCACCATTATTATGAATGTTACTGATGCCATTTTTCTATTCGCAACCACAACAGTCACAACAGCTAACGAATAATGAGAGCAAGATTGACAACCATCCTTAGTCTTAGCATTTTTAATCAAGAAGAAGCACATTTTCCTCGGCCCAGGAGCTTACATCAGGAGCAGCAGGTATGGGAGTGGGCAAGGCAACCAAAGCCGTCCGGGCATTGCGTCTGCTAAAGCGCCCCGGTGCATTTTGGGGTTTAGGCTTTAACGGTTGGGCTGACTTGTATTTCGTCAGTATACAATAGCCGAGATTTATCTTCTTGCGCCATCTTGCGCCTACACTTACGAGATGTGTAGTTGCGCAGACTGGATTTGCACAACACTCACTTACTTTTCAGTTGGCCCTTTTCGTTTTCATTAGTTTCGTTGTGGTTCTCAGTCGTTTTATTTACGCTGCTTTCTGTCATGAAATGCAGGTTGTGAAACGGAGCCACACCAAGACCCAATCTAAACTCGGGCAAGTGGAAATACTGATGTGCGTGAGCAGCCTGAAGATGAATTTCCAAGCCAAGCTGAACATGAAATGAGAGGAACCACGAGCCTGAATGCGTCCCCTGTAGCTTGCAGCATTCCAGAAGGCTGTCGCCACACACATCGCTCGTAGCTTGCGTGCAGCTGCTTTGTGCTGAGTTGACGGATAATGGCAGGCATGGGTACAGTGGTCACTCCGCCGTTCACTTGAAAACTGGGTACTAGGACTTGCAGTTGCAAGTGCTACTTAGTGCTACTTGAATTGAACGCTCAGCCCGAACGGCGTATTCTGGTCAAAACTCAACGGCGCAACTGGTGCTCAGCCCGTTTAGAGAGTGTTACGAGACTTTCGAACCCGAGGCTTATGCGCATTTTGAAAACATCAAGGCCTGGTCATGAATTGTTGGGTGTTCGAGTTTTTCCGGTTGTTCAGGAATCGGATGCGGAGATCCGCTTGGGGCATGTTGGGGGGGCAAATCCTGTGCTCAGGGCCTCTGAAGGCCAAAACCGCTCAGTTTTTGGGACCTTTTGCAAGCGTGGCTATGGCAGGTGGCTGCACAAGCTAGAGATTGCCATCTCCATCCCGTACCAGCAGTTTGCTCTAGCTCGGTTTTTGCTGATCTTATTACTGGTGGCTTGGCTTGGCAGTGGGTGACCCGAAGTCGTTGCTGCACAAATCCCCAGTTGTGTGCTGATCTTCGCAGGTTTGCCATTGGCTGGCTTGCATTTGGGCTATGACTCTTCAACTGGCAAGCGATGACTACCCACAGTGGATAAATGATATCGAAGTGGTTGATATCCAATTCGGCATCTTGGCAATGCCAGCCGTGTTTTCATGCCTCATGACTCTAGCAGGTATTGCGTCGGACGTCTGCTTGACTTTCCACGGTTTAAGCAGAACTACCACGGACGTAGTAGATATCCCTGACAGAGCGGCAGCCCAAGTCTAGGCCCCAGGCAGCACATCAAAAAATCATGTCAACATATCTACAGAATCCACCCTATCACCTTTTCTCAACCATGCTGAGTCGCCGAGCCTGGCGAGTTCGGATTTTGACGAGTGTATTGTGTGGGGCTTGATTCGGGATTTCTGATGGCTTTGTGAGCCTGCATCTGGTCAGGATGGAATCCTGTTCCGAGTTGAAAGGGAACGGGCTTTGGGCTTGGGCGAACCCACGGCCCCCTGGCTACGCAGGTATCTACACCAGAAACGAGCCCCATCGCATATATTTGAGTGCTTTCTATTTTTGCAGCTATACGATGACATCTGTTGGCTACGGCGACATCGGTCCGAAGATTCCGGGCTTCATTTGAGAATTCGATTGTCCCGTCAAGTCTCGCCCAATCACTCTGTCTGCGAAAGAATGACGCACGGCTCAGGAACCTTTTCGAACGATCTGTTTGCACGGTGATTATTTTGGCCGTGCCCTGCCCGCTTCAGCCACCACGTCATTCCTAGCCGTTGCGTTGCGGCATGTGACGACGCAAAGCTCTTAAAGATTTCATGGATCTGCACGGCGTTCTGTGTGTATTTTTCGTTGCTGCCGGGGTTGCAGCAGGAGATATTAGGAGTTGCCTCACAGGCTGGCCTTTGCTGGGCCTACGTGCTGGGCGAAGTTTGCGCCATTGTAAGCGACATGAACTCCGAAAGTCAGGCCAGGAAGTTGTTTGAGTACACTGCAGTATATCATGGCGCGAAACTGGACGGGATCAGTAGACTGTTGGCAACCCGCGCCAGCTAAAGCACGGCAAACGAGTGAGATTTTCGCGAGGCCTTCCGGAAAAAGATGACGGACCTGAACACCATGATGTGGGAGCAAGGGCTCCCCTACGAGCTAAGATGCCGGCTACGAAGTTTCTTTCTCCAGAACCGACACCAGGCTTTGCGTTGGGACTGCGCATGTGGTAGTTCCACCGTAGACCGCAGACTCGAAGCTGCACCATCGCTGGCAGGCGCTCTACGTGACCAGGCAGAAGCTTCGCGATAGCATGAGCCCACAGCTCCAGTCCGAGGTGTGCATTGCACTCAACTTGGCTTGGATTACGACTCATGTCTCAGTCAATACTTGACAGTCTGTGCATTCGTGAAGACTTTGTTTGGAGCATGGTAGGTATCTGGTAGCGAATTTAGTGGTGCTGGTTCGCCCACAAAGGAAGGTGACGTTCTTCAGCCAGTTTATGACTCTCATGGAGGAGAATCAAGCAAAGGGAATGGACGTCGATTCGTACCGAATTGTCATCTCAGACATATCTCGTGAACTGGAGTGCGGCGCTTTCGCTCAAGGCGAGCGCTTTGACAACGTACAGGTCCTATACATCCTATCCAAAGGACTGGTCGCATTGAACAGCCGAGTCGGTAGCAACGGCGCAGTTTGGGGTGAAGACTTCGTGCTGTCCGACCCATCGCTCATCCGACCCGTGCGAGGTTTCGCATTGACCTACCTGGAAGTCTTGAACTTGACACGTTGGAAGTTCATGAGAGTTATCGAACGGCGTAAGCTGACATGTCCGCAGCTTGGGCAAATCGTGCGACGCTTCTGTGTGCGGCTTGCGGTACGCAGAGGTGTTGTTGCCCACACCCGACGTATCCAGAGACTGCGGCTATCAAGCAAAGACGGTGCAGACCCCACAGCCAGCACGAACACAGAGTCTTCGCAGGCCGGCCAGCATGTTTGCGAGAGAGGGCTGTGTGCTTCGGTTCGATAGTAATGAGAGTTTGAGAGTGGATTGTGTCTTTATAGGCATTGAAAGCCCCTGCTCGTGCTTCCATCATACTTTCCAGTTGCTGCACCATGTCCAATCATGTCCAGGGTCCAGCATGCCTGGCCAGGCAGCGGAACGCAGACCCCAACAGTTGCCATCACCGCCTCAAGCTCCACAGGGAATTTACCAACCATTTGGAAGTCTTCCGGGAGTGCTTGATGACGTGGAGCGTCACGATGTTGACCCAAGGGACCAGGACCCACGAACGCGCCGCATGTCACAAGGGCAGCTGGAGGACATGTGATTGTCAAGCAGGCTGTGTTTCACAAACACGATTGCTCCCTGTGAATGAAAGAAGGGGGGCAACAAATACTTCAATCACGACGTTGAATATGTAATTCTAGATTTTTCTTGCACGAGTTGCCAGCTCATCGTAGCTGCAACGAGACCGCGCCTCTTTGGCACATAGTTTTGCTCCTCACTTGCTGGGCACTGCCCACATGCTGTCCCTGCAATCTGCTAAGCAGAAAGTGCTCGCTCAAGTATTGCCTGTGACCACGGAAAACCAGGAGACTAGCATGCAATGCAGCCATCAACATTGCATCCTGATCCTATGTGGCAGCAGCGTGCAGTGCCAGGGCTGAGATGCTTGCGCAGAGTTTGAGCCATAATTGCTCTTGGTGTTGCTTTGTTGACATTGGACTTGCAGGAGCTGTTGCGAGCAGCACGAAGCATCACGCAGTCGGCGGGTACAATGGTGGGTGATTCCTACGAGCAGCTCAGCACGGTCAAGCAGAAACTGAGCTTCAATCCTCGAAAGAAAGAGATTGAGAGTGCCAGAGTGCTAAGTTTTGTTAGATGCGAAGTGCCTGTGAACGAGAGTCTTGCGCTTTGTTATGCTTGGCTTAGCTGCGTGCGAGACTTTTCCGTATGAGTGTCCCAGCTTGCTGTCCACAGTACAGTGGCCGTACCTCGCAGGGGGGGAAACCAATTGGAGAGCAAAAGCAAAGTGTAACCTCGACTTGTGGTTCTGACCTGCGGGGGATGAGCCATTCCAACTTGAATGAGCTCAGTCACGGGCGTGTCGTTGTGCACAGGGGCCAGTCCCTGCAGCTTGGAGCGAAGAGCGGAGAGAATGAGCAAACCCCGAGGTGCCGTGACTCGAGAACAGCTGCAGTAGGCGAGAGTCCGAGGTCGCACCTGCACACGTTGAATGCGCTGAAAGACTCAGAGCCGCCTACCACGCATGGAAGGCGAGAGCAAATAAGGCGCGGACGGCAGAATTCACGAGACTGTTTGCTGGCCTTCTTCCACTCCGAACGCATGCTCCCGACAAATAAGCTGCCTGCGACTCGTTGCTGAAAGCCAGGCGAAGCTTGCGGGAGCCCACGTACGTCACCCGACGATCGTCGTGGTGGCACTGCCTTCCCGGGCGTTGCTACTTGGACTGTGCACCTTCCGAGGACGCAACCTGGCAGTGGTTTCTTCCCACGGAGAAATTGTACCGAATGACTGAGTAATTGTACTGTATGCCTTGCATGCGCGGCCCCGTTTTTAAAAACATGCGAGCTTGAACCATCAGTGCCAAGTGGAAACAGTTCAAGAGCGTCGAAGGAGCTGCTGCAGTACCTGATGCGATAGTTGTCTGGGGAAAGTGTCGGGGCAAAATCAACCAAGGGATGCAGGTGTATAAGGTGCAGGGCTTGAGGCCACTGCTGCCGAGAAGGCTGGTCCTGACCCCAATTCCTCTGTACGCACTGTACTGAACTGGTCGACTCGTAAAGAAATGCTGGCGCAGGTCGGGAGTCTGAGTTCTTTTGTGCGGGATCGCACCTCCAGACTCGTTCTCAATTTCGCGAGCCAGAGCATGGAACGTCGAAGAGCGTCCGAGCAAAGTGTTGATGCCCCAAATTGCAGGACCGTTTGGTCGACCTTTCATGCTGCATTTGCAGATTACAGCTGCTGAGCAGCTTGTCTGCACTGTCGGATGACTCCCGTGTGTCGTGTGCCTTTTTTTGTGGGCCGTGTGACTATTTTCATGCATGTTTGATGCCGCCCCGAGTTTTGATATATGAATTATACTAGTTATGAGTCTGAGATGCGACGGTGCTAGGACTGCTTGGATACGGCCAGCCAAAATGGTGGCTGCTCCAGCAGGTTTTGAATGGTTTCTGGGCGGAATCACCAACCTCCTGCTTCGGATTTCAAGCTGCCGTCTTCCTGGGTCGTAGCGCTTAGGGCGAAAAAACTGCGGATGTCTGAACCGTTGGGAGCCCGGAGGTGCAGACCATGCTTTGCTCTTGCTGGCTCTGCTTGTCGGCATTGTGCTGACGCTCTGCAGCACAAGACTCGGCGCACATGCTTTTGACATGGTGGTCCCAATATCATGTCCTGCGTGGTGTGAAGCTTGTCTCACACGAGTAACGCAAGCCAAAATCCGTTACAAGCGGCCAAGGATAGCAGTCACAGCGCTCTTCCCATTGCTGAGCACGGATAGGACCTGCAACCGCATGATGTGCAGAATGCTTTGATGCTGCGACATTTGGAATGTCAAGTTTGCTCGGAGGACCTGGCAAAAAGTTGGGGTTGACTTCCTCTTGGATGCGGCTCCGGTTGCCATCTACGCGGCCTTGTTGCAATTGCAGTCTATGTGGTTCAAGATGGTCCAGCCGTGTAAAGTTACGGAGGCCCCTTGCCTCGAACTTGTGCAGAACAGTTCTTGGCCGCTTTGTCCAGGTGGTGTGCTTAGCCACGCTTCTTGCTCGTATCGAAAGGATCAGTGGCTTGCCAGCAACCTGGGCATGGGTCTGGCCAAAACAACTTGTTTGTCTGCATGTTGTGTGTCTTTGAGAATGACCTTTGGCGAGGTGCCCTAATTGCAATGCGGCGGGAGGTGTATCAGGCACAGGAGATGCAAATCTTTGCCGGGGCTGTCAAGGACACTGCCCGACGAACGGTTCGTCGCATAGACACAGGTCGCTTGTAGGTTCTAGGCATTGTTGAAAGGAGGTTGCCGACGTCGTTTCACCGTGATGCGGAGAAACAGCATACAACAGTTGAAAGGACGACTTGCTCAAATATTGGGCTGCCGTGAGTGACATAACTGAGTCTTGGATCAAATCAAACAGATGAGCAGGTGAGGTTGCTTCATCTAGGGAGAGTGGGTCGCTAGCAGCTAGCACTCAGGATCTATGGTGCAACCGTACATTGCCGCGCCTGGAGCTTCTGAAGGACTGACGCTGAAGAAGACCTCTCCAGTGGCATTTCATCTAAGCAGTGTTTGATTGAGCGGGTGGGCACCCCCACAGGAAAGTGTTGATGTATGGTGTTTTCATCTTTAGTGTCGGTGATTTTTGATTGCAAAAGCTGTCACTGCACCGGCGAAGCGAGCCTGCGAGGGTAGTCGCAACGTCATCGGGGTTCCGGGGGCGTGACCCCAAGCAGCAGGTTCAGAGCCGACGAAGTGCCATGCATGAAGCAGCCTAGAAAGAGACAGACCCAAAACAGTTTAACGCAAACGGGGCGGGGGTGGCGCCTAAATGTGCAAAGGAAACAAAGGAGTTTGCTGCGAGAGTAGAGGTGGTGACGGTGGTGACATCAGCTGCAGTAGAGGCAAAGTTGATGATCAGGTCAAATTTCCAGTGATATGCCAGTGCCAACAATAAAAAGTCGATACAGGGCCAACTTAACTACGGGCGAGTACGAAGTAACCCCAGGGTCTTCAAATCCGGAAGGAGCTGCACTGTCAGCTCAGCTCCTCTTCTCCGGAGCAGCTAGCAACGAGCCTCCGTGACCTCAACGGAGCCCGCTGCATGTTTGAGGGTTCCTTGAGAGGTTCAGGTTGAGCCCGGTCCGGTGCATTGCAACGAGCTGCTTTGCTGCGAGACCGCTGTGCCAGCGGCACATTCCACCCAGTGCCAGGCCGTCTATGCAAGCTGGAAGATGCCGTCGGCGATGTCAAGGTGTCGGCTTTGCTTCGGATAATGAGAAATATACTGTAAGGCTTGTGGAATGAGCTTGCCCCGCCCGGCGCAATCATGGGAGGGGCAGGGTGTCAGCTAGAAACCACCTCTCTCATGCACTGCTGGGTCAGCAGAGGACTGGTGGACAGCGCAACATGAAGGGAGCTTTGGTCGCAATGCCACAATTCAATCAGAGACTGACACGAAGAGCGAGAGAAGTCATGGTCGACAATTGCGGTTTGCAGTGCCGAGCCACGGGCTTGTCGGAGAAGCCTGTGGCACACTTAAGTCTAACCCCTGCATGGATCGTTGGACGTGCGAGCCACGATGCTGCGCTCAGGGTTGCACCTTAAACCTTAAAAACTCGTTGGGGAAGGAAGACACCCCTTTGAGGGTGATGGAGTTTGCACAGGAGCACGACGAGGAGTTAAGTCTTTTCAGTGCTCGCTCCCATGCCGAAGCTGTATCCACCATCCTACTCGGACCGTTTGTTGTGTCTGTTTGGGCTGGGTTGTTATGCACCACTGTAAGCCGGAAGGAAGCAACGCAACTTCGGTACAAACGCGACTCAGCCAACGAGTCGACGAGAGCATGGAGGCAACGAGACGAGGGTCGGAGAAGAGCAAACACAATTCTGCAAGACACTTAGGAAGAAGGCCACGAAGCGGAATAGTAAGAATTGGGCAACTTAGGCGAGCTCCGCAACTGCAGCCACGCGTGCCTTGCCTGGAACTTCTGCTTGAAGGGCTCGAAGCGACCTCGAACTTCTCATTCGGCTTCGTTTCCAGGTTAGCATGCTGCTCCGCTCTCGGACTTTGGACGGATTGGAGGCCCAAATGCTGCCTTTCGATTTAGGGTGGGTGGACTCCAAAAATTATGCAGACTAGGATGACAATTTGGACTTTGGCCTGCGGGATTTAAGAACGGGCGAAGCTTGCTCCAGCGAGTAAGGCTTTTGGCAAAGGCACGTGTACCGAATTCAGTGTGAGCTTGAAGGCTGCTTGCTGTGACTCGCTGTGAAGTTTCATGTCGAATGTTGCCCTTAAGAAGCAGTTGCGGGGAGTGCTTCTCCAGTACCAGCATGTACCAGCCATGCAATGTATGGGGTGCTGGAAACAGTACATACAGGTCTCAGAGTTTGGTTTTTGAGTTCCCTGTTGTTGAGTTGTGATATCGATGCGAGGACTGGTTGTGGTGAGAAAGTGCTTTTGCTGGCTATCGAAAACGTAAACTTTAAGGGGTAATGTGGAGGCTCCTTTGAACCAGTTGGCATCTGTGATGCGTTGTTTGCTTATTCAAGCCGGTTGCAAACAATTATATTTGGGGGAGTCTATAATGCACATTGTTTGTGGCATGGTGTCTTTTTTGTTTGTTTCTGGCCAATCTCAAGGCACCCGCAATTTTCTTCCCTGAAGCCCGAAGCTCTCCCTAAACCCTAAACTCCCCGCAACCCTAAACCCAGACTTTGCCAGGCTTGTCCGAGTGTGAGTGTCAAAAAACCCTAGAACCTCGAATTCCGAGCGCGAGAGTGAGAGTCGAAAACCTCGACTAGCAGCTTAGCTTTGTCGGTGTGAGTGCTGGATGGTCTTGAAGCCGTGCCTGCTCGTGCAAGCGTGCGATCGAAAACCTCAACTGGGTGGGTGGGAGGGAAGAAAACAAAGACAATCCTTAACCCTCAACCCTATACCCTGTGGAACCTCGCCTGGCTTGTCCGAGATTTGAGAGCGTAAAGCTCTAACTTGTGGTGGCTTCTCGCCAGTTTGCGAATGCAATGTCCAAGTAGCAAGCTCAGACCTTTGTTGCCATGCCTGCCTTGCGCGAGTGTGTGAGTCGCAAGCCTGAGCCCTACTGTACGATTGCTGCAGTACTACTGTGCTACTACTGTACTACTACTGCACTACTACTGTACTACTACTTTACCATTACTGTACTACTGCACTATAGCTGTAGTACTACTCTGCTACTGTACTACTACTGTACTACTACAGTACAGTACCAGGCCTCAGACTTGGTCGATCTTGGTCGATTGTGGAGGGGAGTGTAGATTAGAGGAAAGCCTTCAACATGAATGGTTGTTGGTCTTGGTACTTATCTTGGAGTGATCAGGGCTTGGCTGCGAGCTTTTGGTGATCCACAAACTCCACGACCCGGGCATTCACGGAGCACCGCAGACCCCCCACCCAAGCCCTCCAAAGCCCCAGAACCCCCCATAACATTTCTAAGTTAGTCAAAGCCACCCAGACACCAAATTAAAGAAGCTGCACACGAATGGTCGAGGTCCTCGCCTGTACTATTGTACAGAGGACAACTGAAAGCGCCAGTCTTGACGAACCACAAACTGGATGAGCTGTCCTTGATTCGGGTTTGTCGTTGCCGGAGGATGGTGCGCCAGGCAGCTTCTCAGACCGGCTGGACTCGATGATCTTTGAGATCAGCAGTCAGGCTGGTGCGACTCAGTGGTCACTCGACATTGAAAGCACCTCACCTCTTTACTTGTGCAGGCTGCCAGCGCAAGCCACGGGCCGCTGCAGATGGTGCCTTGCTGTGGAAAGACCTTCCGCATGTGCCCCTGAAGCCATCGCCCAAAACTTTGCATTTGCCATCCTCACGTGCCCGAGACTCCGGAGAAACAGCCAGCTTGTGGCTTATCGGTTCCATGTCTGCTGAGAGTGTTTCGCAAGGCAGATTTTCTTCGAGACAACACTGGACAAAGTTTCCAGACAGACTCGCCCGGCGCTTTGGATCTGGAACCTCGATGCAGAAAGCTGGGAGGGTGGCATTCTGGAGCTTGCAAGCTTCACGGGCTTGTGCACACGCTTAAATCCTCAATGTCCGTCTACTTCTTGTGACATGTGAAACCACAATTTCTGAGGACGTCGAGACCGGTGCAAGGAGACAGTCGCTTTTGTCCTTCATAGGCACGCGACGGAGCTGACCGAGTGTTCTGACACGGAACGTGCCAGTTTCGTGTATCCCAGGGGAACAAGGCGCAACGGCACCGGATCCGCAAGGTCGGGCGTGAATCGCTTGCCCTGACCGCAAGTTGCGCGAATGGCCCATGCATCACATCATGTACATCAAGGCCACCAGCGGCCCATTTCTGCATTACTGCACAATGTGTTGACAATGGGTTAATGTAACCAGCCTCCGGCGGCAAGCTCACAATCTTTGCCGGCAGTGCGCTAACTATTCGAAGGTGGTTTGCGGAACCTCGACTCCTTCTGTGTGAGTGCCGGTGACGGGCATCGTGCTAGCACCGATTGAGCTGAAGAAGAAAAGCTCACACCTTTTCACTTTGGGCAGTGCAGAGCCTCATGTAGATGGAGATGAACACTTCCAACTTCCAACACGCGCTGGCCGCGATGTCAGTTTATTCTCACTGGGTCTGCCCAGGCTTGGACAGCTTATCGCCCAGGAAGTGCAAACCTCGGTGGTCGTGTTTGCATAGCTGCACAGACTGTCGTGAATAGATTGCCGGCGTCAGGTTGCTGTCAGGGGATCGGCGTTTGAAGTTCAGAGACGAGGCTTTTGGTCCAGAAGGTGAAGTCAAAGAACATGGAAAAGAAACAACGGAAACCAGAGATGACGACACAATATAAGAGATCATTATTAATTAGCCAAAACGAAGGCTCAGAGCATGCGTGGGCGACCAGCTTCCCAAACAGGGCGGGTGCGAGGTGAAGTTGCCCAGTGCTTGACCAGATATTCAGCATGCGGCATGCATCGCTTCAAAGTGCTGACTGCGCATGAAACATGATGGTACCTGCACGCACGAATTGAAAGCTCGCAGCAGACGGCTGCTGAGTTGCCAAGAACACAGCAGCGAGCAAATTCAAAACATGCAGCCTGATTGGCCGTTTCACACCATTTAAAAGTGTCATTGTGATCGACTTGTTGACAGCAGCCGTTGTCTTGGAGCCTTTAAACAGCTCAGTATTCGCACCTACCACATACCGGCTCGTATCGACATCATGTTGCGTCTTGCCTGAATGTCCGTTCAAGTCTTTCTTAGTTTGCATCCTTTTCCAGGTCTGTCAGAATTCGTTTCGTGTCACTTCCATGCTCTTCTACAACCGTGAGCGTACACCTCGTGTTTGCTGCCAAAGCCTGGCTTAGGCCACCAATACGGCTCGAGCACCTGCAACACCAGGCCGGACGGCTGTTCGTTTATGCTAGCTTTCCTATATAGATTTCACTCTCGATTATTTCGGTGTTGCTCTCGGCTGTGGTCTCGACGCTGTTTCGACCAGGCACCTGCCACACGCCATTGATGGATGCCACCGCCACAGAGTCTGCAGTCTCCTGAGTGCTCATTGCCTCGGCCTCGATCGGCCTCGGGCTACGCCGTCTCGGGAACTGGTCGCTGAGGTGTCGCGGATGGACGAGTGTGACCCGCAAGGCTTGTCCAACCTGTGCTGAACCTCCGGCCTGCCACCCAGATGTGCATCCGAGGTGCGGCCGCGGCCAAAGTGCGTTCATGCGTTGGAATCACCTGCCATCTGCTGTTTTGTGGCTGTTGCCAATTTGCTTTATGCTTTGTTGCTACATGTTGTTGCCATGTTCTTGCACCTTGCTGGGTTGGCATGTGGCGGAGCACTCGAGGAACCTCGAGCATCCAGAGCTCCAATCTCATGGCAACAACTTCTTCCCACAGCATCGTGGGAGCCCTGACTAACACGAAGAGTAAGTCGCAAGACGTCAGCCCGCCCGCAGCGAGAGAGCGGCACCGCAATGGTAAGGCCAAGATCCAGAAGTCCAGCCCACAGAATCCTGGCAACTCTGTTCGGGACCTGGCCAAGGCTGCCAGCTCCACGCATATCCACGACTCGCATGGAGCGAAACTACTTCGAAGCGTGAGAAGTCATGCGTCCAACTCCTTCGACCAAGCCAGAGTAGCCATGACTATAGCGGCTTCTTTGCACACTTCGAGTGCATCACATGACGGTTGTGCTGCAGCCTGCTGTCAGGCGTCGATCCAGGACTTCCAGATGCTGCACGCTACCGCTGCCTGCTCGACTCTACGGATGGCCGAACTCCGGCCACAGGAGCGTCGTGTGCTATCCGAGCTGCTCTCACATTTCGTCCTTCGGAAGGAGATGTCCAACAGCGCACAGAGACCAACCAAGCTTGGCTTCCGCCGCTCGCCGCTGATGGATGCGTTGGCGACGGAAGTGGTCAAGGAAGTCTTCGTCATCTTTTGTCGCGGAAAGCCACATGCCAATTTGGACATTTGCAAGAGAATTGATGCCACCCTTGGCGCTTGTGGGTAAGGTTGATTGCATGGGATCTCTGATTTGAGGTATGCCCTGTTGGGCAGTAGATGCTTGCCCGTGGAGACAGAGCACTCTCGGCAGGACGTCGAAGAGTCGAATCCGCATGACCTCTCCGGCATCGTCTGATCTTTCGCGACGTTGAGCCACACAGGTCTTGGACAAGGGTCAAGAGACTGTGCTGAGCTGTCGAGCCACAACTCCTTGCTCGGCCGATCTCCAGGACACACATCCTTGCTGCAAGCCACTTCGGGCGCATCACTGCAACTGCTGGGACAGTTCAACTCCCAGGCGTTGTTGCTTGGTTGCTGTAGGATGAGGTGTTGCTCCTTTGGAATATGTCCCCGGATTCTCTGACGACAGGACTTGGCGAACAGCGCGCAGTCGTTCGCAACGTGCCGCTTCATGCACGGCAAGCATGTCTTGTCCAGGAATGCAACATGACATGTAACGTCGGATTCTTCGGAACTGCCTACAGTAAAAGTGGCTGCGGTGGTGACCCCAGCCATGTAAGACCCTCGGCATCGCAAATATGTGCTCACACGGACAGCAGCTTTTCGCTGCCAGGGGCTCGGGGACCATGGGCTCGCAGTCCTCAGAAGTGCTGGTGTTTGGCTCGGTCCTGGCTGATATTGATGTGCCCTGATGTCACTGCCTGCGGAGAACTTAGGCAGCAAGTTTTAGCAACCAGCCCAAGCTCTGCATGACCGTGACCCAGGTGAAGCTACCAGAGCTTGCGCCGCAAGGTTCCCGTGCAACTGCAACCTTGCAAGCATCGTAGTTGTTAGCGTCGCAACAAAGCGGAAGGCAACAATTGCAGTTGATAATTTCCAGCGCGCCCAGACAAGCTGAAACTTGGAGCTTCTCGGCTACTTGGGCTCAGAGTAGAGCTCAGCCCAGCCACTGAGCCCATCTTGGGACTCTGCGAGGCACCCTGGCTGCCATCTAGGCCCTATCGTACGAAGGCTTCTGCACAAATTTCGAACTAGAGCAACAAATTTCGGAACCAAGTGGCTTGGCCTGGCGGGCAGCAGCATAAGACTTGTGACTTGTTGTTGAGGAGGAGCTAGATCTGCCAGGCGTCCACGGTTCTGTCGCATAGGATGTTCCCTACAATTCTGCGGAGCCTCGCTGCCATAGGCCATGGCCGACCCGGCGGGAGACAGTGATGTACTGCCAGCTCAAGACAAGGTCAAGTTCACGGAGGCCGGGGCTCCCCTACCCGAGGACCCAGGGACTCGAGGTACATGGACAGCACAAGCTGGCATTGCACAACGAAACCTACTCCTACTACTACTACTACTACTACTACTACTACAACTGTAGTAGTAGTAGTAGTAGTAGTAGTAGTAGAGTAGTAGAGTAGTAGAGTAGTAGAGTAGTAGAGTAGTAGAGTAGTAGAGTAGTAGAGTAGTAGAGTAGTAGTAGTAGTAGTAGTCGTCGTCGTCGTCGTCGTCGTAGTAATAGTAGTA
>CAJNDV010032008.1:54268-77520 GCA_905221635.1 Symbiodinium sp. CCMP2456 | reverse complement strand
AGTAGTAGTAGTAGTAGTAGTAATAGTAGTAGTAGTCGTAGTCGTAGTGGTAGTGGTAGTGGTAGTAGTAGTGGTAGTGGTAGTAGTAGTGGTGGTGGTAGTAGTAGTAGTAGTAGTAGTAGTAAAGTGGTAGTAGTAGTAGTCGTCGTCGTCGTCGTCAGCGTCGTCGTCGTATTTATTGTTACTGTGGTCGCAGCAGTAGCCGTAGTGGTCGTGGTAGTGGTCAGTGGTGGTGATAGTGGTAGCCGGTATCCTTCAGCCGCGAGGCGTTCAACGTTTGGGACAAGTCCGGGCCTTGAAGGAGCTCTACTCCTGGTCAGGCAATGAGTCAGAGTACAGCAGGCGGAAATTGGAAAGCAGTAGTGAGTTGAAGCCTCGTTGCATTGCGGTCAGGTGCCGTGAGAACATGTTTAAACTTGGACACAGTTAGTGAAGTTCAGTGCTCAGGCACCAACAAGGCTACATCCCCTGGAAACCGGACTTTGCCAGCCTTTGGAGATCTATAGGCTCTGGCCCTGATGCCGATGATCTGGTTGGAAGTGTCCGTTATGCGATGTCGGTATTTGGATGTGCTCGGAACGTGACATTGTATCTGTACCTTCAGTGCGGTCTGGAAACCATGTGTGTGTGTGTGAAGCAAGGTACCTGTTGTGGACGGATGTCGCACTTCTCTCACACCAGAATTGCGCTGGTGATGCGGCAGGCCAAAACCCGACAGAGGGGGAGATCCGGCGAATCATTGAGGAGAACGACACCGGGACAGGCCGCCGTGCCTTTCGTTCTGCGTGAGAGCAGCTGGTGTCAGTGAGAGGTTCCCCGAAGAGACAGGTCACTTTCAGTTGGAGACCTTCCTCAAGCTCTGCGAGTCACGCGAGGATGCCCTGCGCAAGGAGCAACTCATCGAGGTGCGATCTTCGAACCGGCACCTAAGACGTTCTGTTCTAGCTGTGCATCCGATTGATGAGAAACGTGTATCACACCAACAGCAGCTTGAACGACACGGCGAAACACTTTCTGCTTTCATCAGGCGAGTTATGAAGATAGCCCTAAACTGCTGACAGACAAGGACGACTCGGTGTCTTTTAGAAGAACTTGTTGAGGCCTTCAAGACCTTCGACAAGGATGGCAAAGGCACCATTACGCTTGCGCAATTTCGCTATGTGGCTCGAATGTATCTTCTTCCCAAAGCTTGAAGATCGGCACACTATCTTTGTTTTACTGTTCTGACCAGCGCCGGACTGATTTTCTGGCTTAGGTGCTGATGCAGCTCGGAGATCCATTGGATGATGAGGAAGCAGACCAGTTTGCCTCTCGTCTGCATCGCAATCAAGCCTCTCTATAGGGACTGCAATGTCAGCGCACCGGCTTCTAAGAGTAGCGGGGAGTCGAATCCACGCACCATGCCTCCGCAGCACACTCAGATTGAATTCGCGGACAAGAACAAAGAGGGACCCTCTGCCGAAATCGACTACGAGGACCTCGTGGAGAGGCCATGAACAGTCTTTCCGAAGCCCTGATTTGAGCCCTGATTTGAAGTCTAGTACATTTTTAGAGACAGAGGCGAGGCAGGTTGACGAAGCCATCGCAGGTTGGACACGCGGGACCAAAAGTTCTGAGTCGCAGCAATGGCTGGATGCCCCGGGCATCAACTTGCAACCCACTGCCACAACGTTGTTTTTTCCCAAAGCATGTGCAGCTTCGTTTCACATCCCAGCCTGGCGGGATTTGCATGACAGTGCTGTGGACTGCTGGCCAGCATTGGAAAGCACAGCGTTATCTTGTGAATACTTGCTGAGAGATCCTTTCCGATGACACGCAATCCCTCAACCCAGGGCATGGTCTGAGGGCCTGATCTGAGTCTGTTCGGCGAACAGATGGCACAGAAGATCGAAGTGCTCGACAGGGCCTGCAACCACGGCGTGGGCGCATTCGGCCTTTAACAAGAAGGCCCGATCAATTTGGTAATCTCCGTTTGCCTCCATGCTGGTTCTCTCCATCTCTGTCCCACAGGATCGTATTCTGTTGGATGCCATCTCCAAGGAGGTGATGCAAAGGCACCACTCAATCGACTGGGGCCAGGTCTCTTAACTTCATGCTTCTGCTGTTCGAGTGTGGGTCTGTGAAGGTTATACGAGATAGAGCCACAATCCTTGGGCATCCTGGTGAAGCGCCCAGTACGTCAAGAGTTCAGTCATGGGTCATGTTCCCAAATCACAAGCAGCCAAGGCGGATGCCCAGCTGGGGTGTCAGCCGCAGCTGGAACAGGCACTGCGCCCATTTGCACAAAGGCCACCCTGCATGCAGTGCCAAAGACTCATGCCTGCCAAACACGGTCGCAGAGCCGTCATATAGTGCTGAACAGGTTCGCTGACCTCATGCCGCGAGGGCTGGACGACTCCACCATGACCGCGCCAAGACCCTAGGTGACACGCAAAAATCCTGACGCGTTGCTAGGCTGAGCTCGTGCGTCCATTCGCATGAATGTACATGCCAGCCAGGTTCATGCAACTCGTGCGGGAAATCCGCGTGGACAACTTTGGTGCATGGGGTACTCGGCACGTCTTCCAACAGATGGGGTCAGAAGCTGAGAGGAGAAAACAACACGCGCCTCGTATGAGCTTGTCAAAGCTGCTAACGGCAGCGGGCGAACGCCGTGTGCACGCTAGCCGTGGTAACAGTGCCACGCAAACTGCCGACAGAAGCCCAAAGCATTGCAGTCCCGTCGCACGAAGTTCAGCAGGCATTCGGTCGAAATTAAGTCGGTGCTAAGGGAGGCTTCTGAGTTTCGTTGGTCTGAAAGTCATTGTAGGGCCAAGCCAGTCCCTGAACGTCAGGTTGGCGTCGCCCACACAAGACTTCTTGGACCGGGCACAAGGGGAGCCCGGACCTCAGAGTGGTTTTGAGAGCACGGCATTTTGCCTTCCAGCCCAAATGCCCGCCCAGGATTCTGAAGGCTGGCACTGCGGTTGGTGCGGACGAAGGCACGGTCACGGCAGTCGCAGAGACAACCGGCCTGGTTCATGCTGGTTCCTCAGGCGATGCGCGACAGGGCGTCTGACCCCTGGAATGCAAGTGTGCAGCAACCACAGCGGTGTTTGTCCAAGATCGCCTTGTGCTCTCCGGCTGTGTCTGGTTGCTGGCCCGAAACATCATTGCAACAGTGCGGTTGTTGGTGCCAAGTGTGGATGTGTGCTGTTGGCCAGATCCATCTTGTAGATATGGTCGCGCAAGTCAGCAGTAAGCTGCAGTATATATACTGATTATACTGTCAATCGCTGGGACCTATTCCATTGCTCCACATGCTGAAACCATGAACTCACAAGCACAAGACTAGAAGACTTCACTTTCTAGCCCCAGCTGCTCCTGCATGATGCAAGATAGAAGTAGTTGGTGGTAGGTTAGGTGCTGCTAGGCCAGGTGCGATCGGGACCGGCATTTCGGGGGCAGTGCGGCGTAGTGTAGTGCGGACTTGGCCGTGCTGACGCGACGATGAAGCCATGATCAAGGACCTCGCAGCTTGTGTACTTACACGCCTGAGTTGTGCCTATTCAATGCCGTGCGAGTCGTAATTGTTCCTACTTGTCATTTGGCAGCATGTCAGGGGATGAAAAAGTTCACACGGTGTTCCATGCTGTCGAGTTGATGCGGGTCTCTGTGGCAGGCTTAATGGAGGACTCCGAGTTGCTCAAGGCCTTGCGTGGGGCAAAGCCTGGATGGACCCAGCAGGTGCGAATGTCGAAATTTCTGGCGAAACGATGGGGATGAGAGGTTTCAAGATGAAAAGCTCCGCAGCTACTAGCTCTTCGCAGTCTCAGCGACGAAGCCTGACCTTTGTTTCTGAGTCGAACCTGCCCAAAAAATTCCTATCTTGCTAATTGAACAAAGCCTAGCCATGAAAGAAGAGTCATACCGAAAAATGGGCCGCCCGAAATAACACCTTTATCATTATTACGACCCCAAATTTAGTTGTTTGAGCATCCGGTAACAGGTCGCCGGCTTGTAGGCTTCCTACAATGCCACGGCGATCGGCAGAATCGGGCCGAAGAATTGTTGTATTCATTCGACCCCATAGTTTCTGAAAGGTGACTGTTAGTGGTGCTGCGGAGTTGTATCCAGGATCTGGTAGCGGTTCAGCGGAAGCTGGCCAAGGACTGGGCCGCCCGCATCAGACAAGTCAGATCGGATTATGAGCGGCTCTTGCGCAGGTTGGCATCCGGAGCTCGGAGGAGCTTTCAAGTTCTTTGAGTGGAGCCCTCGTATCGGGCAAGCTTGTATCGTCTCTCACTCAGAGGGATGCTTAGGCAGCTTAGGCAGCCTGAACGAGCTGCTGCAAGGCGCAGGGTTCCTGCCCCTCTGCGGCATCTTGCAGTTGTGACAGATTAGAGCCGAGTTGTGTCGAGCGTTGGACAAGGGCACCGCGCGGCTCAGGAAGTTCAGTGCCGACACTCTGCAAGCGTTGCGAGAACGGCTGCCGCAAAACGACAGCTCTGGCGCTCAGTGCCATCGGGCCAGCGTTTTAACCAGAGAGTGTCGTAATGCCATGCATCAGATGTAAAGGGGCTCTCGCGGCGGTTCCGCCCCCCCCTGCTAACTCACGTTCTTTCCGCAGTCCTGCTCCCCCATCTTCCGCAGAAGACCGCCGCATTTCTAGCCGTGCTATTTCGGACCAAAGCACTCGAATTCGCCGAAGTCGCGTGGCACTCTTCGTTTTATCGGGGCTCCTGGGTGTTTCGACATCCGTCAGTTCCAAGAGGTTTGGGAATTTGGCCAACTCGAAATGCTCCTGCCACAGCGATTTGCGCAATTTGCATTCATGAGAGAGGGAGAGGGAGTTGCTCCTGGAATGGTTCTTATTCTTTCTTAGTTATGTAGGCTTGGTTGTCTTTCGTTGATTTGGTCTATGCTGGCAGAAAGCCGATCGGGTGGTGCTTAGCCACGGCCGCGAGGGTGTCCACTATCTACAGACTGCGCAGATCAGACGAAAGATTCATGCGTGCTGGCCATGGATGAGGTGGATCGCAACCCAGCCGGTTCGACTTGCAACAAGGCCAAGCCACAATCATAGGAGTGCACCATAGTGCACCAGCAGCTTCTTGCAGAGGCTCGATCTGGACTTCTGAACTCGAGCAGGTTGGCACCATCCCCGACATGGTTATCCTGCCGGCGGCTTCGGACGTACGAAGGGTGGCAAGGCTTGCTGCACATGGACCCAATTACTGAGTATGCTCTCACGTGTATAGGTGGGCTTCGGTGGGCCAAATCCCAACAGCGTCTTCAAGCACGCACAGCAGAAAGAGGCCCCTCTTTGCGAGGACGACCTGTGGAAGGCCGGCTGTAGGTAGAAAGAGTGCCGCACAGCTAACACCCAAAACCGGCGAGCATGAGCGCATTCTACTCTTGATGCTCCGGTGCAAATCTGTCAAAACACCGCTTGTTGCAACACGCGCGAGGTAGCGACACACACAACACGCAAAAACACGCAGAGGGCCGGCACTTTAGAGCCTGTCCTAAACGCATATTCAATCATTTTCCTTGCGTCCGGGAATGAGGGAGATGTATTCTTCATCGTATGTTGCTTGCAGCAAGAGGGGAGGAGGGAGGGGACATGCAGTGCGTTCTCGAAGCGCGTGCAAAACGTATTCTGGTGGCGATCGGGGGGAGGGGACAGTGCGTTTGCCAAAACGAACTTTGTTTTGTGGCTGGAAGGGAGGAGGGAGGCCGTCCAACACGGTCTTTGTTTTGCGGCCAGAAGGGACGGGGCAGTGCGTTTGCGGACCGTCCAAAACGCACTTTGCTTCGAAGCCGAAAACAGGGGCACCCCCCAGCCCACAGCCCACGCCAGCCCACCATCGCCCAGCCGCTCAGCCGGGGGGGGGGAGGGGTGGCTTGGGCTCGGGGCTGGCTGTAAGGGCAGAGTGTTACTGCGTCTCCTAGAAACGTCGTGCATTTGGTCGCCTCAGGGTGCGAGGTTTTGACATTGAATAACGAAATGATTGCCGCTGCGTTTTCCCTGCTTGCAAAAAGCGCACAATACTTCCCGGTGCATTGCGTTTTGGATGGCCCCAAAAATGCACTTCCACTCTGACCCTCCTCCCTGCTGGCCGGCAGCAAAATGCGATTGGAATGGTCCCAACAGTGAATTCCACTCCTGCTGGACTCCTACTGTGTCTCCTACAAACGTCGTGCACTTGGGTGGTCTCAAGGTGCGAGGTTTTGACATTGAATAAGGAAACGATTGCCGCTGCGTTTTCTCTGCTTGCAAAAAGCGCACCATACTTCCCGGCGCATTACGTTTTGGAAGGCCCCCAAAATGCACTTCCACCCAAAATGCGATTGGAATGGTCCCAACAGCGAATTCCACTCCCGCGGGACCCCTACAGTGTCTCCTAGAAACGTCGTGCATTTGGTCGCCTCAGGGTGCGAGGTTTTGACATTGAATAACGAAACGATTGCCGCTGCGTTTTCCCTGCTTGCAAAAAGCGCACTATACTTCCCGGCGCATTGCGTTTTGGATGGCCCCGAAAATGCACTTCCACCCAAAATGCGATTGGAATGGGCCCAACAGTGAATTCCACTCCTGCTGGACTTCTACTGTGTCTCCCACAAACGTCGTGCACTTGGGTGGTCTCAAGTTGCGAGTTTTTGAGATTGAATTATGAAACGATTGCCGCTGCGTTTTCTCTGCTTGCAAAAAGTGCCACTTCCCGGCGCAGTACGTTTTTGGATGGCCCCAAGAATGCACTGCCTAAAAACACACTCCCACCCTTCCTGCTGGCCGGCGGCAATGGCCCCCAAATGAATTCCACTCCTACTGTGTCTCCTAGAAACGTTGTGCATGTGGGTTGCCTCCAAGGTTTTCGCATTGAAAAAGGAAAGATCCTGCAAAGTGCGTTGTCCCGGCCTGCAAAAACGCACTGCGGCAATCTGGAGGGAGAAAAGGCACTAGTCGATGCAAGGCACACCAACACGCACGACACGTAAAACACAGGCAGACATCCCACACGCATGTGTTTTGACAGCTTTGCGGTGGTGGTACTGGTATGAGGGTGTCGCCAAATCAGGACTGGAAAGTCGTTGGGACACCTGTTCCGGAGCCTATTGCGCCGAGAGCTTGCGCCATGTCGAGCAGCTTGACTCAGCAGCATAGCATTAAGATTGGACTTCCTGTCGCGGGATGTTGATTTCGAGGGCTGCCGTCGTAAGACTGCCCGCGAAGTCATGTGCGCTGCGAGGCTATGCTGCAGAACTGGAGGAAATGGACAACGAGGAAGATGAAGATGATGAGGCTACGTCTGTACTGAGCGGGTAGAGGTGTCGACCGTTGTCACATTGTCCAACAGAACAGGCTCAGGCACTACATGGTCAGTTTGTGCGGCAGCAGCTAGGGCAGCTAGGGTAGATCGATAGCTAAGTTCTATCGCTGCAAGAAGTGGCAGGAGGATGAGGATGCAGACTCCTGCCTGTCGGACGATGAACTCATGACATTGTGCCTGAAGTGGCAAGTCCTCCGCGCTAGCTCCATCGCATTTTGCGGCAGCGTGGCTTCGCGAGGTTGTCTGACAACACCTGAGGTGCTTGGCCAAGAAAGTTCCCTTGATCCAGCTGCAGAGCAACAAGCGCGCGATCCAACTATTGCGGCAGTTGGACAGACTTGACAAAAGCTCAATCTCCACTTTGAAGAACGAATACAAAAGATCCTCGGCTCACGTCTTCGGTGCGGCTATAGTGATGCCGTTTGAGAGTGACAGTTTGCCAGGGTGATTTTCAGATTGCCAGACTGCCAATACTGTATTCGTTGGGTGCCAAGGGCGCGGTTTCGCTTTTGAAGCATCGATTCGCAAAGAGAGCAACCTGGCGCGAACTTGAGATGACTGCTTGCTGCTTCTACTGGAGTTGTCCAGTGCATGCTTGCGCCTGGTTATGAGGCCTGCTGGCTTCCGTGAAAGAAGTGGCCGTTTACGAGAACTTGATGCTGGAATGCAGACTTCCAGTTTAGAAACGTGTGATTTTGAGGCAGCTGGGGTTAGGACAGCACTCCAAGCATGTTTGAAGGATACACTCTCACATACTGCATGTTGCATTATGGCACGCAAAAACCGCTCAAAGTGCGCGTTTGGTCATGACGCCCAGTCTGTCAACTCAGGAAGCTGCAGCACTTGCGGGCAGCCTGCTTGAGTCGAAACCTCCCTGCAGATGAGAACATGCGGCGTCCAGGCAGCTTGAACGGCAGGGACTACCGGGACAATAGGTTCGACTTGTAATCGCTTCCTCCTGATATCAAAAGCAATGTTCTGAAGCCGAATCGGCACACGTTTCAACGAAGCCAAGACTGAAGCCGATTGTGCACTGCATCCACTTCAATTGAGGGCTGCAGTTTGGGCTTGTATCTGGTTCGTGCTGGTTGCTTCCCTGGAGACAGCGGAATGAAACGAAGCAGTCACAAAGAAACGACTCAGTGACAGCTTAGATTCGAGCGCACACCGAGATTATCTAACTTGTTTCTCTTGGCCGTTTCTTTTACATGATCCTGCTGATATGCATCATTGGAAAATGTTATCCGACGGTGTGCCTGCACTTCGGCTCCATAAAACGAAGTTTTCCGCAAAGTCACAAACTTAGCTTAGCCACATGCATGCCGTGTTTCCTGCAGGTGCGAGGTTTCGTTCCCAGGCGGGTGTGGTGGCCCTTACGTAGTAAGTTCCAAAATCCTGTGCCAATCTCGGACAAGGGCCGACCATGCCAACACCACGTTCTCTGGCACAACCGGGGAAGTAAAGGGCGCCTGATCTAAGCCGCAATGTTGCCATCTTCCTTGGAAGTGGATCTGGGTTCGGGGCCACAGCGGAAACACCAGCTGGAGGCACTACTATCAAGCATGCTTGTGACTGTACGAAGATCCGCAGGGCTACTGCAACTTCTGGCCGACCAGTCCTGGCACAGCTTGGGCATCCCAGTGGAGCAACTGCCTAGCCTGGTCGTTGCGCATGGGGTGTGGCCCTCATCTTGCGATGCTTGACCGGTGCCTTTCCACCCGTTGTCTCGAAGGTCCTCGACTCGCTGGGCACGCTAAACACCAAGCACTTAGCAGATCTTTGTGCACAGTGCCACCGGACGCCTGTCTGGGACGGAGAGCAGGCTTACTGTTCGACTGGGTCGCTGGGTTGTGCTGGGTTCAAGCTAAGGATGGGCGTGCCGGTGGAGTCCAAGCCGGAGCACCACAGCTGCACTGGCCATCATCACCTCTCCTGACAAGCAACTCACTTGCTAGGAAGCCTGAGCTCGTGAGCCGGCTTGGGAAGGCGGGAGGAGCCTTGCAAGAATCCCTCCAAGGATTGCTAGCTGCTAGGAGTTTAGCGGGAGGCTGGCATGCGTGTGGCAGGGTGTCTGCCGTTTGCCGCGGATTGCACATCATCTTCGCAGGCGATGGTGTGGAGGCAGATGGACGATGCTGCCCTCAGGACTGCCAATAGAGTTTCTTTGTTTGTGTCTTCGAATTTGCCACCGTGAAACAGAGTTCTTTGGCATGAACGAGAATCTGCCTTACTACAGATGCTTGACTTCAAGTCGCGTGACGCCTGCCTATGCCTATGTCTCGCCTAGAACTGATGGCGTTCTGAAGTCTTCGTCTTTGACCCCACATTCCACTAGAGTCTTGGATTGGTCTGTCGAGACTTGGTCAGCTGGGCGGGTGGGAAGAGAGTTGTCCAATCATCGGTCGATGACCCGATTCCGCCGTTGCTGGCCAATCAACCCTCTGCGCAACCCCGAAACGTCGGAAGCCGGAAGCGATGTAGACCCAACGAAACTCTCCCTTGCAGACTCTGGAGCTGGTCCAATTCTGAGCAGGAGAGAGTGCTCCAAGAGGGGAGCTCCCTTGGATGACATCCCTGAGCAGCTTCAGCAGCCAGGAGCAGCACGGGTTGGTGTGCAATTTTCAGGAACCTTCGGCGCCGTGGGATATCAAAGACCAGGGGAGATGACATAAGCTCTCCGAAGGGTTGACTGCAGTGCAGGCGTGAAGCTAATCGTGAACAACAGCTGCAAAGCGGGCCGGCAGAAGCTGGAAAGGCGCCCAAGTCAGCACCGAGCAAGTGCGCATGATGGTACTATGTCGGCACAGCATTTGACACGATAGACCCGAAATCGGCAGATGCTGCTTGAAGTCTCCATCCCAAGCCAAGGCTTCTGCTTCAGTCCTTATGGCTCGACATTTGGAAAGCAGCTGGCATCACCGTCCAGAGCCTGGGCAGCCACCAGGCAAGAAGTCGAAAGTGGAAAGCTGCTCTCTTTTTTTTCAAGTCAACTTCTTCAAACTGCGTGTTCTGCTTCAGTCGCCCTGCGCAGGCGGCCTCCAGCCTTTTCTCGGAGGCGCCTCCCTTGGGCCTTCAGGGCAAGGGAGAAGTCTTTTTTGGAGGCTCCACGTGAGATTTGCAGAACCCTGCATCAGGTGGAGCGCCTTCACAGCGAGGATCTGCCTGCCATCCAGGCCTTTCTAAAGGATGCTGCGCTTGTACATACCTCTACTGTCACGTCGCATCATCATCATCATCATCGCTTGTAAAGGCCTCGCTTGGTTTGTGTCGCCCCACTAGGCTCCAACTTCCACCATCGACCTAGTACAACTCTGCAGGAGCGGTACAAGGCTCTGGACCTGCCGCTGCAGCAGGCACAAGAATGACTTGCAGAACTTGCCCCATTGCTCTACCACGGCCTGATCAGTGATGCCTTGCTGCTTCAGGTGCAGGATCGGCGCTGGGTACTTCAGCGAGTTTCAGAGTCTCTTTTCTGGGAGGCCCTGCCGCTAGCAGACCTTTGGCTGCACAGATGCCAACAGAATGTCCAGCAAGAGGGATTCACTGTGCTCGGCACCGTTTGTGCAATCCTCACTACTTATGTTCCAGTGAAGAAGTCGCAGAATCTTGCTACAAGATGAAACCACGAATTAGGCAGCAGAATCAGCATACAGTAGGCGGCGCCGGATCGACAGGCCGTAGTGCATAGAGATGTAGAGCATTCCCTGATGTCGAAGCGATCCGTATACTCCTTCCGTGCACTGGTCTGAGCCGAAAGCTTGCGAACGGTGACAAGCTGAGGAGCTCCTAGAAGAGTGCGAGATGCGCGCGCTGCCCATCAATCCAGCGGCAAATCAGCTGCGACGAAGCATCCTTTTGGGTTTGGTGCGCAGACGTTGGCAGAGAAGCGCCTGCCGGTCGGGTCTCAGGAGCGTGATGCCGACCATGCTGCGGAAACAAAGCCTGTGCTAGTACGCAGACTGGTCAAAGACTCTTGCATTCGTGGCTTGTCCAGCACAGAGGCTTGAACTCAACCGCATTCCGATTGGCTGAGGGCTATTCTGAGTTTGGATCCGTGGATGGAATCCCTGTGGTTGAGCTCCAAAACCTAGTTCGCTCGCGTCAATCGCTGCCGAGGTGCTTGGGTCAAGATGGGCATTCCCGTTGCACGGCTGGGCGATGCACGTGCCGTCGCGCTGGTCGCTGAGGAGTGGCAGAGCCTCGAAAATATCGGCTGCGCTGCTGCATTTATCCGATAAACGTAGATGAAGATGATTGAAGATGCAAGCAAGCCCTTGCGTCTCCGAGTCATAAAAGCATAAACACGGCAGATTTGGGTGTATCATGCCCGATGTGTTTTCCTGACGGATTTGTCTTGCTGTATTGGGACATGCGCCTAACGATTCTTCTCTTCCATCTTCTTCGCTTCATGGTCATGCTCTCGTTTCACAATGTACCTGTCGTCGCGATGAGCGCAGCGCTTCGGTCGGATCTCCACCCAAATCGTCGGCGTAGCTTCGACACCTTCACTACACCTTCCATATCCTTTCATACATCGCGTTGCCTGCCTGAAGCTCATTTCATCCCTACTTTGCTGCCTTCTTAGATTCTTTACATCAGTATGTCCTCCCTTCGTCGGTGAAGAACAATCTTCGCACTGCATTCTCGTCCGGTTGCCTTCGCCTTCTTCAGTCTAATATTGTATCCATGCACCGCACATTACCGAACATTCCATAGTGTTTCTGCTTATCGATCAGGGCACGCACGGTGCATGAACATTCGAAGCGCGGGAGCAACAGTATGCGTTTCAGACTTCAAGGTGCAGATGTGGAACCCTGTAACACGCCCGACAGCCCATTCAGTCAATTCAAACTGCCTCACCGAGTGATCACTGAGGCAGTGCTGATTTGAAGATCAAATGCGAACTGCATGGTGTGCCTCCAGCACCTGGGCGAGAACAGTCTTTTGTCTTTTCTCCATGCCCGAAAGTTGTCTACGTCTACGTTGCCGTGGCAGCAGGATGCGGCCTTAGAGCGGCACGACTTGCTTCAGCTGCTGAAGGATATCGCAGTTGCCTGGCTGTCAATAGCCGTGGCTTAGGCTTGGGGCTGGGGGGCAAGACGAACACTTTGTCAGGTTTGGGAATCAATGCCACTGCATGAGCTCAAGGCTGAGCTCGCCAAGGTCACTGGCTCATGCCTCCAGCCAGACCCTGCTTCTTTATGACTCCATGGTCGAGCGTTGCAAGGTCACAGGTCCAGGAGTTGCACCACCTGCCCCAGAGCGCGGCGACTGCTGGAAGGACTGGTGGGCTGTGCTAAAGCGCAGGTGGCCGTGACAGCTTCTCCCCCACATGCGTCAACAGCGGGCTTCCCAAGGAGCAGAACGGTCTGGTCGAGCAGCTACTTCTGTTGAGGTGCTGGGTTACGATGTGTGCTTGTTAAATGCAGCACTGCTGCCACCTCTCGGTGGAGATGTGCGTACATCAGCATCTTGGTCGTGACCTGCAGGTGCGCAGAGGCCTACGAAGCCAAGGGCATCCCAGCACGTCGCATCGGCTCTTTGAAGGCTGCTGCGAAGCTCGCGCAGGACGAAGACGAAGAGTGCAAAGATGTGCTGAAAGACCCAGCTGCGTTGCTTTTGTCCATCTGCACTTTCGAGGAGCTCAAGGATTTGGAGGCCCAGGACACGGCAAGCTTGAAGGCCGAGTGCCAAAGCCTCGGACTGCCGGTGCAGCACTTGCGGCAGCAGGACACGCTGCGAGACATGATTTGTCACTTGGAAGATCGGAGGTTTTTAGCTTCGAAGTGAATTGTTCTAGGAGCTACGTGATTTGCATCGAGAGCTGGCCCTTTGGCGGGCACTGCCTTGTGGGGAGCTGCGATTGGCACCTCTGGCGCACAGAGGGCTTTATCCTGAAATTCTTACGGGATTTAGCACCTGGAGCCTGAAACATGCCGACTGAATGAAACTGATGCGTTGTGGCAGATGTGAACTTAGGAGTGCAGGGCACGGAATGTGCCGTGCCCGCAACCACAAGGCATGGTCATGGAGCAGGCGCGTGTAAGTACGCTGGCGAGAAACGAGAAGCCAAACCCGATCTTAAATAGTTGCCGGATGCTGCACTCCGGAGATTCTTTAAACAAGGTGTGAAGTCGTGGATGTCGTGGGTGGGTGGGGAGCACTGGGTCGAAAAGCGTTTAGCTGCCGTTTCGCTTGTAGGAGCTCAAAGAGATGCTCGTGGATGCCCTCCTCGTGGAGAAGTGCGAGGCACCCATTGCTGTCCTGGCATAGACCAGAGTGTCCTAGACCGGTGACCAGTTCCCAAATAGAGGTGTTTCCGAAGCCCTGCTTTGTTCAGTTTTCTGCACAGCCGCCAAGCCCATGCTAGAATAGTGAGTTAGCAGGCCTGGTACGAGCGCCGTGGTGTTCCAGTTCGGCAGCTTGGCAAAGCTTGGCCTTGGTTTCCGTTGTGTCCAGAAGCGCAAGGCAGTCTAGCGAATCTTTGCCCATGATTTGGAAGGCGGTTGGGCTCCGTCTCCGCAGCTGCTCGTGTGTCGGAGCGTTGGGAGCAGCTGGATCAGCTGAGCGAAGGCCTCCCGTCCCCGCTACTGCCCTTGTTGGCTTCTGTTTATTTTCTGTATAATGAAAGTTTGAGGCGCAACTCCACCCAGCAGCCGGTAGCACTTAAGTCGATGTTCCCAGGTTGTATGCTGCTCTGCTGTCTTGGGTTGAAGCATCTTGCGCGCAAAGAAACGGCTCGTTGGGATCATGGTATCCCACGGTGAGTGGCTTCTGTTCAGCACGAATCGGTTTAGAGGCATCGACTGACAGGCGAGGCTCTCCCCAACCAGACTCCAGCCCTTGGCCTCTTCACTCGGTGCAGGTGGGCTACTCTTCAAAGCCTCGGCTTTCAGTGGCTCAATAGCACAGGATAGCCAGTGCTTTACTTGATGTACCAACTTCAGGCCTTTGACTTGGGGAGGGGCATGGAGGGGCAGTATCGCCAATGCAAGACTCGTATCTTCTCGCCCCCAAAACGGGAGCCCGGTGCCAAGTTCTAGTGCCTTGAAGCAATCTACTAATCCGACTATCAAAACGTGTTACATACTCATGTTTCGGAGTTTAAGAGAAGTTTCCGCTGAGGCATCCATGTCGACAAGGACCTGAAAAGGCCCGGGCGCAAAGGGGCTCGTACTTGTTGCGGGATGGCCAGGTGTTTTCACACGTCCTGTTGTGCTGGTGTCGAGCACGACAGTGAGCCGAGCAAAAGGAACCCTGTCCAAAGTACCGGGTCCGCCCAAGTGGCTTCTTGCCATCCGCTCTGGTAGGTCGGAAGTGCTGGAGAGGATAAAGCAGGCAATCTTGTGGAGCGAGTTGCCCATGCGTGAGCTGCAGAAGGCTTCATGTCTTGATGTGCTGTGGTGTTGCAACTTCAGCATTGTACCTTTCTGGTGATCTCAGAGGTTTGCCGGGAACACGGGGTCAACTCCGTGGCCCGCGAAAATCAGAAGCACCTGAGCGGATCAGACAAGTCAGTGGAATGTCAAGTGTTTTGGTCTAAGACACAGTGCCCGAAGCTCTTTGACAGCTGCCCAAAGGAAAGAGCTGATGCATCGCCTGGCCTCTGCGCTCTGGCCTCCGCCGCCACCCGAGCCCCCAAAGCCGCCACCGCCGCGTGGCAGAATCTCAGATGCCGCCAACGGCACTGAGGGTCCGGCAAAATGCATAGCAGCCTCCTGGCGGGTAGGCAGCGGTCTCTTAACACTCGCTTCTCTTGGGTAGCATGTCCTGAGTCCTGACCTATTGGAATTTGTGGTCTGTCAGTCTATTGCAGTCTATTGAGTCTACCGTGATAACTTCAATTTGCTGATTCTTTATTTCGCTGCTTTCGAACTCACTGGGCCGCTGGTTGTCCGAGCAAGGCGGATCATGTTGAAGTCATTGACTTCTTCACGTGGATCAAGGGTATGTTTTTGACATGTTGCGATGCAGTGTTTCGCAGATTGGCTTGGCCCATACATCAGCAAAAACCAGCGGCAAAGGTCAGTTCAGCTGTGGTGAGAGTCTTGGTCAACCAGATGTATAACAACTGGGACAACGAAGTCTGGACCTGCTGCCTAATTTTGTCGAAGCGGTCGGAAACTTGAAGTTTCGCCTTGCTTTGCACCTTGTCAACCGGGTTTTGTTCCTGACAGTGGGAACCCGCACAAGCGACTTTGCCACGTGTTCTAGCATCGCAGCCGGCATAGCACGGCGATTCACATTGGTGTTCGTCAGTGAGGGCAGGCATACGCACATTTTAAGTGCAGGGGAGTGTTGGCACAATTTGGCATCTGCTGCTGGAACACAAAACAGGCATCACGAACATTTTCGTTCGCGATCAGCGACGCCCGAGTTGTTGTCGCTCTACTACTACTACTACTACTACTACTACCACTACTACTACTACTACTACTACTACTGCTACTGCTACTGCTACTACTACTACTACTACTACTACTACGAATATACTACTACTACTACTACTACTACTACTAGTAGACTACTACTAGACTACTACTACTAGACTACTACTACTCCACTACTACTACTACTACTACTACTACTACTACTACTGCACTCTACAGCTGACGTTCAATGTTTCGGCTTGCCAAGTTCAAGCCCTTTGAGCCGCGGAGTTTGGAGTACAACAGACGTTCTACACTCAAAGCAAGTATAGATAGCACCGCAGGAAAACGCAACCAAGTGCTTGGAGGGGTCTGCCACGACTGAAGCACCAAATGTTTGTCAGATTTTCATAATCGGCTTACTTTGCCCGTCCGCCTGACATTGACATGCTCTGAGCCCTGTGCTGCAAGGACATTCAACAACTTCGGTTCTAGAGATTGGCAGAGGTGGGGTTGGGGGGGCATCGCGCCTGCCTAGGTTTGAACCACCAGAAGCATGTTGGAGGTATGGTAGAGAATTGCCAGCTGTGGCTAGCATCTACAGCTGGGCTCTTCGAAGCAGGAATTTCAAGAAAACCAACATTCCGCCTCCGAGCCTCCCGAAGAACAATCCCAAAACGCGTGGCTCTCAGCTTATCCTGGCAGCCCCGGCCGGAGCTCAGCTCCGGTCGAAGTTTTTTGCGAGGCTTCTGCCTCACTTCAAGACGCTGGGCCTGGCTCCAAGCGCGAGTCCGGCAGATGCTCGGTCCGAAAGATCTATGGAAGTATTCTGAAACTCGTACTAGTAACTTTCCCTTCAACCTCGAATGGATCTGTGTAGACTTATGCTTAAACTTATGTGGGTACATGCGACACGACCTGTTGCGAGTGTCTTGTGAGACTTGGAGACTTTGGCTAAGGAAGTGAAGAAGGCATACCGCAAACTGGCACTGAAGTACCACCCGGACTGCACCATTGATTCTGCAGATGGCATGTAATTCTCAGTCATGTCAAGGGTGAGATGGAGATTCGCGGCTTGTTGCTTGCACGTAGATGAATGCAGTCGTCGTGATGTTCTTCTAGCACTGGGGTCCATGTCAAAGTTCGCAGCTGGCTCCAATTTGCAAAGTAGTTGGCGCCCTGGGCACCCAGACGTGCTACCAGAGCTGCGCAATCGCAGCCACTGTTGCGGAGTGCCATGGCCCACACAATGCCAAACATCATGATGTCCTCGATGCCGTCGCTTCCCGCCTCTCCGCTGAGTGCCCGGGGCATTGATGAGTCAATATCCGGAGATGCCCGGCTTGTGTGCCTGAGCGAGTTGCCACGAGAACCTCCGCTTGTGTCTGATCTTCCCTATTGCCATGATCTAAGGATGTCACGTATAGACTGGGCGGTCAGTTTTGGCCCTCCCGCTGCTTTGCCAAACTGCACGGAGACTTGTTGATGCTGCAACGGAGCGGAAGGCGCAGACTCAGAAAGTGCAGCTGCATCTGGAGAGCGGATGTGGATTAACCTGGTGTTGCACTACTTGCATGCACAGGGCCAGGGCATGCGTGGAGTTTCCGCCCAAGTTTCAACCCGCCGGTCAGCAGAGACCAGTCGAAGCATTTCGGGCTGCAGCTGATTTGCCTGCAGGCAGCAAGCCGCCGTGTCCTTGACCGGCGCCAAGGTGGAGGTGACTTCACAGAGCACCGTCCAGATCGAGGCAAGGGATGCGGAGGGGGTAAAGGCAGAGATGCACTGGCAGCCCTCGTTTGATACGTGGCGGCAATGGGAGACTTTTGAAGCATGTGCGGCTGGGAGGCACCCGGAAGTCCATCGTTATCTCTACGTCTAAACAGTGCCGAGGCAGGGCTTCACTTGTAGTCGTTTCCAAGGGTTTTGAAAACTGCAGCATGCCCTAAGACTTAGCCCATTTTTTCAGGAGGCGATGCGCTGGTGCCAGGCTCTTCGTCGAGCAGTCAACCGCTCTCGAGGACAGGAGCACGCGTGGACACACCATATTTTGAACGGCATTGCCGGGTGCCATCTGAGGACCGTCCAGTAGTCTGATATCAGAGTCATATCAACAAATCCCTGCGGCAGGTTTTCGAGACATGGTCTGCAACTCTCCGCTGATCAGCCCACGCGGAGCTTCCCCTTCTCCACGCGGTGCTTCCCAGTCACCACGTATTCACGCGAATGAGGGAGAGGCGTCCGGGGTTCAGTACTGTAGCTCGTGTTGCGAAGACGTCAGGATTCACAGGGGGTGTGGTCCGCTGCCTAATTAAGGCATGCAAGCCATTGGAGCTAGCTCTCAGGGGAGCCGTGTGGTTTGGTAGACCTTCAAATCGAGCCTGTTCCTTTGCAAAGAAAAACAAAGCTCATGATCTGCTGCGCACGACCGGCTCGAGTGGTTCTTCAGTTCCTGCTGTTTTTCGAGGACCGCTTGGAGCTGCTGCAAGCACAGATTCGAGAAAAGGAGGCTTCCATCAAGGCCTTGTCGGCTTGAGATTCTGCGCAGAGGAAAGCACGCCGAACTCAGCGTCCCAGTGTCCCAGGAACTGGGTGAGGCTCAGAACGCTGCCATGGCCAGGGCAGACGCTGCAGCAGATGCGAAGCAGGAAGCAGAGGTGCTGGAAGTGTCTATGCAACCCTTCAGTGATCCTCATCAACTACCCGTGCAAGAGTGCAATGCTCATGAACATCAGTCTTCCCTGCTGTTTCAGATAACGAGCACTCCTCCTAACAAGTAGAGGAACCTGTGATGGTTTCTCGACAGGCTCGAGTGAAGCTTGCGGAGCAAGCTCTTCGAACCGAGCAAGCTCTGCGAGAAGATCGCGAGAAGAAGCTGGAGGTCGCGCCTCAGTAGGTCAGGGCTGCCTATGCCTAGTTTATGCAGAGAGGAGACCTTGCATGACCTTGCATCATCCGAGTGCAAGTGGCTGTAAACTCCCGTATGCTCCCGTGGTGCTTAGCAGTCCAAGGCAATTCGCAACTCGCAGGCTGGGAAGTGCTTGGATGAATTATCAGGTCTCAGAGTCTCAGATCTCCGTCTCCGTGCTGGCAGCTGCTGTTGACTTGGAGCTTGTGTCATACTGAGTTTTGGTAGATTCTGGTAGTTGCAGGACTTATGGATGCACTAGTTGCCCCAAGCCCCCTCCTTTGCTTCGCAGGGAGAGTCGGAAGAGAAGAGCAGCAAATACAAGCAGGAAATCGCCGACTTGCAGATCGAGCTCTCTCTGCAGAAGGCCGCAAAGGGCCGGGAAGTTTCAGCTTTTTCTCCACTTTCTGGTCCGTTTCCTTTCGGGTCTGGATACGGAAATCGGATCATGAGGACGAGGAGAGCCATCATTTTTTTGTATTTGCCCTCTTACTTCTCACTTATTGACCTGATTGTCTTAGTGTTTTTTAGTTGCCCTGTCCCGGGCAGGGCGAAGTAGCATCGCTCCGCGAGCAGCTCTCCTTGGCACTGGAAGAGCGCGATGAGCAGCTGGCCAATGCACAATCGCGTACGCAGGCTCACCAAGGTTTGCAAGAGATGGTGGCCGGTCTGGAAAAACAGCTCGCAGATTCGCAGCGCCGAAAAGTCGCGGCCGAGAATCGGTTTGCTGCCGAGGAGGCATGTCGAAAGGCAGCAGAGGATCGCTGCGCAGGTGCTGAGAAGCGACATGTGCAAGATGAAGAGCTGGCAGAGAGCTTGGCCGCGGCTCTCCATGAAGCCAAGCAGTCCCTGATGTCGATAGAAGCCAATCGCGAAGTTGCTGGGGACCAGGCCTCTGCGGAGGAGCGTGCTGCACGCCAAAGGGCGGAAGCCTTGCAGAAGGCCTTGCAGAAGGAAATCGACAGCTTGAAGGAAAGCCTAGCTTCAGCGGAAGCCAAAGGCGCAGAGGCTGAAGCCCGAGCACAGGACTTGCAGAAACGCTTGGCCAGCAAAAAGCTCGAGCAAGTGCAGGCCCCAGACTCACCAAGCAGAAAGGAGCAGGCAGAAATTCTTGCTCGCAAAGAGGTAGAGGTCCGCAACCACGAGTTGCAGAAACGTCTCGCCGCTTCGGAGGCAAAAGTGAAGAAGGCGGAACAGGCAGAAGAAGCACGCAAAGAAGCCGAGGCTCGTACCCAAGAAACGAAGGAGCGCCTGTCTCTGCTCGAGGCGGAAGTGACGGAGCTTCGAGAGGCAGCGCAGGCTTTCAAAGAAGCAGAGATTCAGCTTCAGGATTCTCAGAAGAAGGACTCGTTGAAAATCGAAGCAGCGGAAGCTGGGTGCGCTGCTGCGGAGGCGCGAGTCGCCCAGCTTCAGAATCAGGTATCCAGCTTGGAGTCCGAGCTCGCTCGGGCAAAGGCTGCCGGGTCCCTCCAAGAGGTTCATCTAGCAGTCAAGAAAGATGCAGAGGCTCACGCCGAAGACTTGCAGACTCAGCTCTCGGACATGGAAGCTCACTTAGAGGAGGTGCACCAAGTCCGTGCAGACAAGGAGAAGGCGGAGGAGAAGCTGCAGAGTCTCGAAGAGCGGTGCAAAGCCATTGAGGCCAGGTCTTCTTCGCTGCACTGTGTAAACTTCGCTTCGAGGCATGTGGCATATGCCCGTCGCTCTGTGCAGGAAGATAAGGCATCAGCAAAAGTTTCAGCAGACGAGCAAGCTCAGGAGCTATCTCGTGCTTCGTTTCAGAATACTCAATCAGCAAAACCGATTGCCCGGCTTGTCCCAGATGTGAGTGCTGAATTCAGCAAAAGCGCCTATCCCTAGCTTTGTGAAACCAGGGCTTGAGCCAATGTAGGCCTCATTCGGCAAGGGAAACTACACAACGACTCCACACAGAAGCATGCGCTGTACGATGCTAGGGCGACTCCAAACCCTCGTGCCTCACAAGTTGGTTCCTTGCAGTGCGACCTGGTCAGCGAAGAGGGTGGGAGAAAAAAATGCCAACAAACTGCCAACCGGGGCCCTTGCCCCTCAAACCAGAATTCTCAAGCGCAGGACCTGCAGCGGCGGCTCGAAGCCGCCAACCGCCGCTTACTCGCTGAGGCACGGCTACTTACCGTCTTATAGTCAGACGCAGTATCGTGGGGAGACCATGTTTTCTGCTTGAGGAGCAGTGCCGCAAGGCCGCCGAGGAGCGAAGCGCGGCAGCTGTGGCTCGGCTACAGTTCGCAAGCAAGCGAACGCTTGTCGTTTTGGATTCCTGCTGCCAGGGCGGAATGCTTCGTTCGCTGAGTTTGCCGTTTAGTGCCATTTTGTCCTTGCAGAGTTTCTTGTCCCGTGACCCTGCCGCGGGCTTCTCACCGAATCTGACCACCAGCAGAGGAGTCAGCCGCGACCAGCCAAATCGTTGCAGTTGGCTCGCCAAGGAACGACGTCTTTCAGAAGCAGAGCAGCATCTGGACGCTTGGCCGTGCATGGAAACACTCCCGTAGAAAACTCTTTGCTGACGGGTAGCACTTTTCGGATTGCATAAGTCGTACCACCCCTCGCGGTTGCACGGCATGAGTTTTGATGATATGTTTCAGGGTGTCTACATCTGTTTTAGTTACAGTTGCCGTGCAATATTGGGAAACGTGCTGGGGTACAGACGTCAAAATAAAAAATGTCAGACTGCGTGGTGAGTGTCCGTGCCACGCATGGGAAGAGGCTGCTCTCAACTCGAACTTAGAACACACGCTGTGAGTCACTTTAGATGTGTCACCAAGAGGAACAATAGTTGCAAATCAGCCCTGAGTGTAGTATGTCCTTTTTCCCACAAATAGAGGCGATCGACGACCGTGCACCGTAACAGAAGAAGTCGATTCTGAGTGACAGCATGCTCTAAGTGGCGTAAATCAGGTTGAAGATCCTTGGAACGCTTGTGCGTCGGAATGAGAGTCCAGCCTTTGCGCGTTGCCCAAGATTGTCGTTTATTAAATTGCTTGACTTGATTTATGGGAATCCATGGTGAGATTGCCCACAATATATGACACGACCTCTTCCTATTCCAGCATTTATATACGGGAGCGACGTGGACGCAATTTGGTTTTGCAGAACAGGGCTACCGGTTGAAGCCATGCGATGAGTTGCGCTGTTGACACTCGCTAGATAGTGAGTCTCCTGCCTAGGGCCTAGGGATGCATGCAAAGTTCGGAAGGAGAGCATGGCGATGCCAAGTCCTCGAAGGCCATCAGGACTCGCCCTGGCACACAGTGAGCCCAAGCTGTCGCGAGCCTCAAGGCACATTTTGCATTTCCAGGAGAAGGCAGCCCACGGGACGAGGCATCGCCAAAGCCCGCACCATCGGAAGCCTCGACGGAAACGTGGCTTGTCTGGTTGAGCAATCTCGCGGCGCGGCTTTCCCCTGTCTCATCTCGAGAGTGGGACAGGTAGTCTGAGAAGCACTGTGCGATGACGCAGGTACGAGAGATGCGACAATACCGCGCACGCAGAGTCCAATGACGCGTCGCAGCTGCATGCGCTACTTGCTGCAGCTGAGCTGAAGCTTGGCCCTTCAGAGAGTAAGGGCGAAAGAGAGAGCGACAGAGGCAATGCACCCACCCACCCAGCAAGCAAGCAAAAGGTATCGCAGGATCGTACGCGTTGCCCGTCGTTGCCCCCAAGCTTTGTAGGGCAAGTAATGGATGGTTGGGTAGGGACACTTGTTTTTCGATGCATGGAGCCACTTCTGTGAAGCATTTGTACTTAATTCCAGATGAGAGACAGGAAGAAAGTGAGGGGTGTGCAGAATTGTTTGGAGCTGGTGCTACACTTTGCCGCCTTATTTGCGGATCCGCAGCGCGCACATTGCCAGTGTCGGTGGGGAAGATGTCCTGTGCAGTGTCTTGGAATGCCCAGAGCAGCCGGGACGGAAAGGGGAGGTGAGCCATGGAACGCAAGACAGCTGGGCTCTGCCGCTTCGTAGTTCCAGTATGTCATAGTAGTAGACTCGACCGTTTTGTCGCCCTTGTCGGAGGAAGGCGAGCGAGGAGACCCGCGCCCGGCAAACAGCACAGCGGCAGCTCATCCAGGCTATCAAGGCGGCCACAGCGCCTGGGACGATATTCTCAGCTTTCAGCCCAAGCTATCTACACGTCCCCGAGCATGGCTTGTACATGCTCCTGTTGCTGTTTCTGTTGTTGGTGGGGCCGGCTGCAGCGATGGCACGGTGGCCGGTGCTCCAGAACCTTGTCGTCGTCATGGTGGTGCTGGTGGTGACTCTTTTTGTTGTTGCAGATTCCACTATTCCACTGCCTCTTTTGTGGGTGCTGCTGCTGCCGCTGCTGCTCCTGCTGCTGCTCCTGCTGCTGCTGCTGCTACTACTACTACTACTACTACCACCACCATTACCACTACCATCACCACTATCACTACCACCACAACTACCACTACCACTACCACTACCACTACCACTACCACTACCACTACCACTACCACTACCACTACCACTACCACTACCACTACCACTACCACTACCACTACCACAACACAACTACTGCTACTACTACTGCTAGCAGTGCTACTACTACTACTACTACTACTACTACCACTACTACTACTACTGCTACCGCTACTTCTACTACTACTACT
>CAJNDV010032008.1:13529-40893 GCA_905221635.1 Symbiodinium sp. CCMP2456 | reverse complement strand
GATGCCAAAAACTGTGTCATCGAGCCGGCGAGTACCCGATCTACAGTAATGATCTTGGATGATGATGTGTTCCCTTCAAACGAGCTGGAGGAAGAGCTTAAAAAGGAAGACGAGGCTGGACTGTACACTATTGGTTGGCAAGTGCTGTGGAGCTTTGTGCGATTCAGCTACGGGCACGTTCGTGAGATCCGTTGGAAGACCAACCTGGTCCTTTTACTGTTCATGCTAGGGAATGCATACTACCTTGGCACAATCTTCATCCGTGTGTACTTGGTTGATACAGTTCTCAACACAAAAGATGAAGAGTCGTCATCGCGACTGCTGATCCCAGGGGATCGGAATGGTACTGCAGTTGCCCTTGCCTTGGCATGGATTCTTCCCAACTTTATTCTGTTGGCCTCTGACTATTTTGAGATGGCCGTTCTGGAGATGGGCTTCAACATCCGCTACTACTTGCGAGTGAACTTGTTCAGAAAGTACCTCCACTACACGCAGCAGTCGCGATCTCGTGTGCCCATCCAGGACCTCAAGATCAGCATGATGGACGATATCCCAGAGCTAGTCTCCGAGGGCTACTTGATTGTCTTCGAACTGTGGGCCATGCTGGGCAAAATTGCGTGCATTGCGTACTTCATGTTGCGGAAGCACCCTAACAGTGCGCTTCCGCTCTTCGCTTATCTGGTGATCCTGGCACTGTACTTAAGGTGCACGCACTCTGGCTGAACTTAAGCTGATTTTCACCTGCTCTGATTGTGTGCTTTTCCCGCACTTATTTGCAGAGATGCATCTATTGAGGTACCACAGGCGGCTAGACCTCATGGCGAAAGAAGGAGAGGGTCAAAGCGACACAACAGGACAGACCTGGGGGTGGAGTTGTGCCGAATATCGAGTCTGGGTGTTAGCCCCGAGACTCATGCGCTTTGGTCTGAGATGCTCTTAGAAATGCCAGGAGCTGTCATGGAGCTGAACACTTCCCGCCGTCTGCTCGCCTTGTATGGTGGGAAGTCAGCCGCAGTGCGAAACTTTGAGGTAGGTGTTGCGTTTGCTTGAAATACTTGGCGGTCAATGAGCACTGAGCACCCACTGCTGAAAGCGTGAGGACATCTTGCGTCATCAACGCCTCCCGGTTCAATGTGTGGCGTGTGATTGCCGCCAGAATGGTATCATACTGGCAAGGTCGCAGTCACAGATACTTACACAGACTTCGTTGCCGCTTCAGATCCGAGACTGTCCGGGAGTTTGTTTGATTTCGCTACTAGCTAGCACTGACCAGCCTGGCTGAGGAACCCTGACAATGGATCTCAAACGGTTCCAGTTTTGGAACGCACAAGTTATTCCGTGGATCACCCTTCTCGCCATCGGCAGCTACATGGCATCGTCACCGAAGGTTGTGCTCTCAGGCGGGACGTCGTTAGGTTCCTTCCTCGCGACGGTGAACGTATACAAGGACCCGGACACAGGGTATGCAACGTGCAGCACTCGACTCCACTCACCAACATGCCGTTCGAATCCTGCCGCAGGACCTTGGCGACCGTTTCTCCACAATACTGAAAGGCTTCACAGCTCTGAGCAAGTCCATCTCACCATTGTGCGGGATCACCCTCCAATTGAACTATGAGACAGAAGTTCCAGCAAAGAAGGAAGTCTTCCAGAGGCGTGAATCGCCGCTCGGTACGCAGACAGCATCCTTTCTGTGTCCGTGCCAGAAATGAAACATCTGCACAGATTCTCAGGATGCATCGGACTGCGCTAAGCACCCTCGATTTGAGCAACTTACTGTTTCTGCCCTGCCCCTCCATGGAGTCTCGTGATGCCATGAAAACTGCTCGCTGTTATGGAGTGGCTGTGGGAAGAAAGCTTACAGAACCTTTTGTGTGGCACTGCAAGTCAGAACCGAGGTTCACCTTGGACTGGTTAACTCAACATGCACCTTCGGGTGCATCATTGGACGATGTACCCATCGTGTTCATGGATACCACGGTCGTGCACAGCCCCAGCATGAAGAGAAAGGGCTTCTCCGCGGAAGCACCGCCGGGGTCAATCATCCAGGTGGCTGGTCATCACGACGTTGGCAAAATGACGCTCCTCCAGCTGATCAGTGGACACCTTTCGCCGTCTGCCGGGGAAGTGGTGGTATCACCGCACCTGGAGATTCTCTATGTTGCCCACGAGCCACTGTTTATTCAAAACGCCGGACTGTTTTGCAATCTTCACATGATCAGCACTGTCGACGAGATGGGGGGCGTGAACATTGAACGAGGCCTCAGAATCCTTCATCGGCTACAGCTGGACAAGCCCTGGATTAAGGACTTTCGGGTTTTGGGGATTGGTGAAATTCCAGGCTTGTGTCGAACGTAGCCGTTCAGCATTTCTCAGACTGTTGTTGTTGCTATTCTCGCAGGAGCTGTATGAGTCTGAAGCCGCGGCATTGCAAGAAGTCGCTGAGGCCAGTCCCACATCAGACGACGGCATATTCGGATGCCTTGCGGAGGAGGAGAAAGAGGAGGACGAGGAAGCGGATGAAGACAGTGACGCATGGTTCGATCGACTCAGCACAAGTGAACGGGTTCGGTTTCAGCTGGCACGAGCATTTGTTGCAAATCCGCACGTGCTCGCAATCAACCGTCCAGTGCAAGATCTGGACGACGACATGAGGCAGGCAGTGCTGTCTTGCATGAAAGAGTTTACCCAGAACAGAGGCTTGGAGGTTGACGATGGGCTAGACATCCAGCAAAGGCGTCCGCGCACAGTCATCTTCACCACCGCAGACTCGGTACAAATTAATATTGTGGACACTGTATGGCGGCTGTCGCCTGACAGCGGTGTTGTTGTGGAGAGGCCCCCCAAAGCGTTTTCAATGCCAGCTGGTGCATCTGGCTTAGCGACGCCTGCGACTTCGACATCTCCTCGACACCCGTATGCTTCGGCAATGTCTGCGGTGATCTCTCCTCGACAGCAGTCTGGTGTGGCAATGTCTGCGGGGATTATGCCGGCGACGATGATCTCGCCTCGACAACAGCCTGCAGTGGTTCCTCCCAGGACGATTCCTCCTGGAGAACAGCCTGGTCTTGGCTCGCAGAGCCCGCAGTTTTTTCCCTGACCTGTGACCCTGCTCCGCTCGATGTGCTATGCTCGGAATGACTGTATCGTGGAACAGCTAATGTATCATGTTCACCAGGTTTTAGGTGCTGCAAGCTGATTGATTCAAGCCGGTGCGAGAGTGCTGAAAATCAAGCTTGTGCCGTCCGTGTGCTGCTCCTGTCGGTTTTTATGAGCGGTCGGGTGAAAGGATTACAATCATGTCTGCTGCAGAGTGTCATTGCCTTATCCGTCACATGCATGATGACTTGAAGGAAAATGGTCGGCGAGACAGGAGTTTCGACCCGAGGCAGGAGTTTGCGCTTGCATTGCGCTCCTTGCATGATGGAAGCGTCAGTGCACGAAATGCTGCACACCTTTGCGGCCTCGAAGGTCCAGCATGCTGAAGCCCCTCACGTCCCCGATCAGCGGCCTGGTGGACAGGTCCGGTTGTGCCCAGCACTGCCAAGTGGGGGAGCAGGGATTGTCCCAATCCATTGGGGAGTGCTGCGGAGTCTATGGAGAATCTCGATGCTGCGACAACGTATTGATGCTGTAGTCACTGTAGTCGGTGGTGTGCGTTTCCCACAGAAGCGCAGGAGGCATGCGACCTTGAGAGTTTAACGGCAAATCTTGCACAGGCAGCTCTTCAGATGTGTTAGCTGTTAGCACGTTCGGCTCTGTTGATTTCCTGCTGCAGCAGGAGCTTGTGCAGCGAGCCCGGTGCCCGGAAATAGATTCAGTGGGGACCCTTGCCTTCCCGCTCATCGGGGATTCAGCCCTGCAGTGGGAAACGGGTGCGTCGCCGGTGGCTGCAAGCATAGTCCAGCGATGCGTAGGCGCAGCTAATACTTGAAGTGTTCAGAAGTCCAAAATGATTGCAAACGATGTGGCCGCGTTGTTTGGACAACTGGTTCAGGTTTCAGCTCTTGGCAATTGCTCTCGATGCAGCAAAGGGTGCAGCAGGCCGTGGCCAGATGCTGGATTACTTGCCATTGAATTCTGTGGAGGATTGCGCATGGCGATGGCAGCCAGTTGCAGAAGCTATCTCTTGCTCCAAGCCATTGCCACTGCACTGAAGCATCCCCTTCTCCTCCTTGCTCCCTCCGCCCTCCTTGCAACAATCTGCCGCTATGCCAAGTCCGCCCAGTGGCGTGCAGGAGATGAATTTCCCAGAGGGCATGGATGCCGCATTGTTCATGCGTGTTCTTCCTAAGTCCTCAACTCTCAGCCATGGAGCCCGCAAAGCCCCTCATGCTGGGGCCAAAGCTTCCCAGCCTGAGGGCCATGCAGCAGGCGCAAGAGTTTCAACAGAAATCAGCCTTCCGAGCTTTTGTTTTGATGTCTCCGAGCGCGCCTTTGAAACTCTGAGGCATCAAGGCCTTGGTCGAGGTGGTTTGAGGCAGAGCCGGCGCCACCCGAGCTCTCACGCAGTCGGCAGATGCGGTGCTATCTGGCTGCTTTGGGCTTTGGCACCTCGGCTTCGGCTGAGAGGCTTCAGATGCTGATGCATCCCTACCGTCACGAGCTATATGAGCCTGCTTACTTTGCACTTGAGTTGAAGGGCTGGCCGCAAAACCCGCTCGGGGGGCTCAAACCAAGAGCGCTTTGTCCACGGAGGACGAGCTTAGATAGTGAGTTGCAGCGAGCTACCGGTGTGGAAGCGAGTAGAAAGCCCGCGACACGAGAACCATCGCAGGACAAAATCGCGATTCTGAAAGAGGCACCTACATCGTCCTCATGAGTGGCGCAAGAGTTAGGAGTCAAAGACGCAGCTTGACCACCCCATTGCAGGTGCAGAGTATGGGCGACGTTGCGATGAGTGCGCCCACAGTGGAGGAAGAAGAGGCAGTTGAAGCAACAGAAGCATATTGCGCCCGTCAGTGTGCATTGCAGTCATTCCATTCGAGTGGCATGCAGCACATTTGCTTGGATAGGCCGCATGGACAAAAATGTTGGAGCGCTTCGCGGGACTTCCAGACATCGAGGACTCCAAACTCCAAACTGACGACGTGCTCTGACCCTGCTAGAGCCCGTAACGCCGAAGCATCTCGCTTCGACAGACACGCTTTGTGTTAGCATCAAAGAGTCTAGAGAGACTTCCCGAGTTGATTCAAGTTTATGCAATGTCTAGTTGGGCCGAGTTCTCACCATTGCTTCTGCTTGCAGTAACCGTTTCAGGGGAGCTTTCCCGAGCAGGTTCGCGTGCGCAGCAATCGTGGGAACTCACTAGCACGGCAAGGCAAGCTGAAGGAAGCTCTCGAGGCCGACCCGCTCGATTCGGATTTGCGCAGAAGGTTTCAGGCAATCAGTGGACAGCCTCATGGCCGCTGATGCTTCCGGCATGCTAGATGTTTAGCCTGCCTGAGTCACTGCGTGCGTGGGAGCTTCTGGTGGTGCCTGCAGCCCCGTGCGGGGTGTCGTCAAATTGTCCAACTCGTGGATTGGAGGATTACAACCGTGCCATCGAGCTGGTCCCCGAGGCTGTTCGAACATCCACTTGAGTTCGCTACTCTGTAGCGTAGCTTGTGCACTTCTCGCTCTATAGTACTTGGTCTTCCCAAGTCCACTTTACAGGACTGCGTTGGGTGCTTCTGCATCACCTGTGCGTTGACCTGTGCGTATTTGTACGCTGGTGCAGAGGCAGTCGATCCGCACCTGAACCGTGGGGCAGTTTATGAGTCCATGGGCCGGCTGGAGGATGCCCTTTTAGACTACGACGCTTGGCGGAAGCTGTCCAGCGCCTGTTATCGTACAGTTGTGTAGCCATTGGCCATTTCCATTGTGTGAAGACAAGCTGAGGATGTGGTTCTACAACAGGATCCTGGTGACGCGTGGACTGCATGTGAAAGGAGCATGATGCCAGCTATTGGGGAGTGTCATTAGCGCGTATTTATCATCGCTCACCCTTATCGGAACCGAGGACCCGGCTGCCTGGAACAATCGTGGCAACGCCTTACTAGGAACGCGGTTTGCACCTGCTGGAGCAAGCCGGCAGCGCCAGTCATGGCATGCGTGTTGTGAGCCGTGAGTCTTAGCCTGCTCTGATTGCCAGCTTGAATACATGACGTAGCGCAGAACTTCCTCTGCTTGCAGGCCTCCAGCGGTTTGAAGAGGCCAAGGATTCCTTCCAGCAGGCCATGCCCTCAAAAGCAGCTGTGCTTCCTGGCTGCACTCCGACTTCGAGTCAGGCACTCGACATTTCGGGCTCGCAGCGCTTCGCCTTTGCCGGAGTGAACCTTGCTCTGGCCGGGCCGGGGCAGGGGGCGGAAAAGTATTTGCTTGCGGACGGGCGACTGGGTCAAACTCGAACAGTGCCGGTCATACGATCGGTGGGGGCTGTGATTCTTGTGATTCTATGATAGAGCCATGGTGGAGGTCCCGGGTTGCTATGAGCAGTATTGAGCAGTGGTAACGGCGGTGCCAGTGCAGGGTGCTTCGATGTGGCTACAGCTTGTTGTTGGTGCAGGGTTTCAGGGGTTGTGGTGGCGGCGGTGGTAGCAGCACGTCGTTATAGGTTCGCCATGCCATCGCGCACATTGACATAAACTCTATAAGTTCTGTTGTTGGTGGTGTTGCTGATGGATCATTTGTTGTTGCACTTTCTGATCGCCTGGGGTGGGTTGATTGCAGGCACAGTACGAGCTTGGCGAGGACGACAATGCAGTTCAGACACTGCGGAAGCTGCTAGCACGCTACGCGGAGGCAACCCTTGCCGGCAAGTACTGAGTGCTTGTATGCAGTAGCATGACTTTTTGGAAAGGTGAACGCACACAGGGAAAAATGGAACCTAGCAGGCTTACAGTTAAGCAACTCCCCGCCTTGGAGGCTTTTCCCGATGCGCGTGCTGCCTATGCATTAATCCTCTGGGACAAGGGGGATCCTATCCTTGGAGAGTCAGTGACCTGCCGGCACACGGTGATTCGCTCTCGGATCGGAAAAGGTGACGACCTCTATATCTACAGCATTCTACAACCCTCAAGAGCAAAAGACACCTTTGGACCGTCAGCCCTGATAGAAGCAAATGGCCAGGAGACCCCGATGCATGTGTTCGGACTGGGACGGCTGATGCCTCTGTATGGAACAGTGGCTTGCGCAATTTCCAAATCAACCGCAGACAAGTGCACCGTTCCCTTTTTCAACGCACCGGGGGTATCGGATTTCAAGGAGTGGGACCGTGCCACGGCCGCGGATCCGCGCTACCGGTCGGCTGAGTGGGTTCAAGGCCCGAAGTCCCCGTGACATGATGGATTTCTGATGCTGCATCTTGTAGAGCGGCTTCGCCTGTGTTCTTGTTCAGAATGTCATTGCAGCATTTGGCTTGTCTAGCGGGGCATGTTGCTGATCTTGGATGTCATCCTTGCACTGTGACTGTGATCAGGCTTTCGCCGCTGGCCCCCGCGGCTCCTGGGTGTTTTCAAACGCTTTGCAGCCACCACTTCCGTGAAGGCCTTGTGCATCATCTGAGAACTCGGAGGCTTGATGGTTGCTCCATGCTGATATCATCTGAAATCTCCGCTAGGTTGGCAAGACCTAGAGACGCAGGTGTGCTTCTCCAAGCCCTACTGTACATATCACTGACAAGTCTGGCACAATCGGCTTTGTTTAAGATGACGAGTATATTTGTAGGGTTTGGATCTGGATTCAGTTGCAGCTCGTTTTCTTCCGCCCTCAGTTGGTTGGCAAGCTATCCTTTCCGACACTGACACTGGCTCTTCATGCGGCCAGGTCAAATGAGTCGTGGCCGACGGCAGAAGAGCAAAAAGTGCTCCTGCAGCAGACACACATCCCATCACACTGTCTGGGCACTTTTCATAAATTTATCCTCGAACGTACGAAACCGAAATGCGGCAGTACCAGTACGAGGGATGTCGGCAACTAGTGCTGTGCGAGAGAAGCCGAATCCCCTTCCCCAACATTGCGCCGGCAGACCCACTAGCTCCTAGCAAGATGCACCCTCACCCAGCAGTAGTTGGACTGCTCAGCATGCTATGGTTACAGGAGCCCAACGGGTGGCAAGTTCCATCACAGGATGTGTTCGCCTGTTCGTGCGCGGGGCCCGGAGATTCGGGCGCGTGACAAGTGTTATGCGGCATGAGTTTTCCACGTGGCTGTCTACATTCTCCAGGATTCCGTTGTTTCCTTGGCCTGACCTTGCCGGGCTGAGACGCTCTTGCTACTTTCAGCCTGTCCGCCCGCAGCAGTTTGCCAACTGAACCGATAGGACAGGGCCACTCTCTCGTTGCGAAGTTCGAAGGTCAGAAGTACGGGCCCCCAATATGGACCCTTAGGCCTTTTAGGGGGATTGAAAGGACCCTTTAATGGTATATATATATATATATATAGGGTATATTATATAGGTATATTATAAGCATTCCAGGGTTACGGGCCCACACTGGGGACCCATGGTTCAAGCTTGCAGAAGTCTGAAGTGTGTGAGGCGGTAGTCGCAGAGAGAAAGCCTGGCAACAACAGGGTGCGACTTTGGCAATGTCTCGCGGAGCACTGTTTCTGCTGCTGGCTCCTCTGCTGGGGGTCGAGAGCCACGGCTTCAAAACCTCGTTCGGCTCAGGGACCGAATGTCGCTTCAAGCGAGGTAGTAGATGCTCTCTATTCTAGACTAACTGATGCTCCTGGGCCTGGTTCCCCCTTCTAGATTCTGGGTTTGGATGTAGTGCGATTTGGGCGCCATGTGTTGGGTGCATGCGATTGATTGGGTCTTTGGTGCTACGCAGAGAAGCTTCACTTAAGCTTTCGGTCCGAACCCTCGAAACGGACCAGCTTTTGGCTGGCAGCGAGTAGCCACTGATCAGGGGGCCTAGGCCTATGTAGGCGTGTCCTTACCAGAGGTTTCCTAGTACAGTGCTTTGGGCCTTGGTCCGTGCACTTCTGGGAGCTGGGATCGTAACCAGTCTTTGTGATGCAAACGGCGTGGAAGCGTTCTACCAGTCTCCTGCCTCAAATCTTTCCATTGGCTCGATGAAGTTGGATGTGCAAAGACTGTAGCCCCGCAACACATCCCTGTGATAGCTGGCTGACTATGGGTGACCCAGATCATGTTCTTCTGCTAGGCGCCAACTCGTGACAGCACTTGCGTAGTATGCAATGCAGCCGAGGTGCAGTAATGAATGTGCGGATGATGTGTCAATCCTGCAGCAACACGTGCGTGCGCCAGGCGCGATCGCATGTCTTGGAATTTCTGTGCCTGCGTGGGCAACTTAAGGTTTGCAGGTCTTTGATCCTGATAGTTGACACAGAGAAACCATAGGGCACAAGGCATTAGCCAAGCCAAGATCAAGCCTCACTAGGTAGGGCAAGCCCGCTACAGGGTAACAGGGCGACCTGACCGGTCTCACGAGGGTGTAAATTGATTCCTGTTGCAATGTCTCTCGCTGTCAGACGTGGCGACCGCTTTGGAGAGGCTGGAGGACCGGCTGAACTCCATGGAGCGGCTGGCATTGATCCATGGCCAGGGCTTTCCCGAAAAGAGCGTGCGGCGTACGGCCCAACACTTTGCAGATGTGAAGCTAAGGAACGCTGCACCCGTGGAAGCTCAGCCGAAAGCAGGCAGTCTCGAGCCGAAGCAGCCGGACGCTCTGAGCACACAGAAGCCAGCTGTTGCGGAGCAGCACAGCCATCAATACGACGCCAGCGGGCTGAGTCAGCCTCAGAGCAGGACGCCTGTGAATCTGCAGGAGTGCCATGGGCCTCGGTATGTGCATCTTAGCTCTGAGTTTCAACCTATGTCCTACGTTGGTTCGAACATCATCTGTGCAGGATTCAGGGGAAGAGAGAGAAGGAGAGAGAGAGGGAGAGAGCGCAGTGTTTCCCCTGTCAGTTGCTTTTGAGAGGTTCTTCCGGGCGAATCTGGCTTGGAAGCACCATAACAGGGGGTGGCTGGAGTGTGGGGAGGGAGTCGCTGCCCCCTCCTCCGATTTGTGAAAGAAAGGGAGATGAGGAAACATAGACCTACCGTGCCCTCTTTCGCCGAGAGAGATGAGGAACGCCGCAATTAGTGCATGTGTCTTGCCGAAGCTGAAGTCTTCTGAAGATCACGGGAGCCGCCATTCCAAATATTTCAGGTCAAGCAGAGCGTGATGCGTCGGTGCAGTTTTCGCTTCCTCTTAATGGTGCAGAAACATGGGGGAGAGAGAGAGAGAGAGAGAGAGCGCGAGAGAGCAGTTTGCTCGCACCACAGTGTCGCTCTGACCGACGTGAACCCACTTGCTGTAAATCGCGGTGGCTCGTCAACTTGCCCTTTGTCATTGACTGTGCGGAAGAAGAGACGGTACAGTATGGTGCTGGGGTTGAAAAGACATCGAATCAACAAACAACTTGACTGGCAATTCTGTGGGCGACCAGACATCCGAGCAAATTCTTTCAGTTCACACCGAGAGATTCGAAGACAAAGCTCTGCAAGATTCAAGTTGGCTTCAGTCAAGGTTTGCAGTGGCGAGTAACTCCAAGCAACATCAAGCAACCACACACAACTGCACTAAACGGGTTCAAAAATTGGGCATGGCAACTGGCACACAGCAAAATGACTTTGACATACTTTGACTAGATTCCTATACAGATTGAATGGGGGCTTTTGGCTAGTTTCAAGGATCAGATTCAGGTTGCCATGGGGGAGCTGTGATCTAGTTGGGAGCATTTCCAAGCTGTGAATCTTTCTGTCATTGAACCCATGACTCCCTGCGCTCCCCCTCCTTCTCCTCCACGACGACCGGCCATCGAGCTAGGCAGCTAGGACGCAAAGAGCCAGGAAGCGAACGTCGAAGGTATCAAAAGCCATCTCAAGAAGCTAGCAAGTTCCACCAAAGCTATTTGCTCAACATTCGGACCTGCCGTGGAGAAAGGGAGTCCTGCTAAATTGGGTAGTCCCAGTGCTCCGCGGGTCAACATGCCAGCCGCCTGACTCCTGACGGTGCCACTCATTTCTCAGCGATCCGGGCGGACACGACTTGAAAATTCGGCATTCTGGACACTTCCAAACACACCGTGCAGGAATCAGGAGCTGTTCTACAGATGAACGGTGGAGGTCGCTTGCTTGAAAGCATCAGGAAGTCTAAATGTGTAGAAAGCTTTCTTGTTGGGTGCTGCCAAGTCCATCAATCCCTCGTTCCTGGAATCATGCTGCTGCTTTGGCAGGCTACCAAAGCTTCCCCTGGTGGCAGTGGCCGCGGCAAGGTAGTGTCCGAGCTGCACGAGACAAAACTTTCCCGGTGCATCTGTCCTGGTTTCCTAGGAGAGGCCCCGCTCGACCAGACTGAAGAAATCCGGGAGATGCAGGAAGAATTGGCCAGAATCGATGCTTGGGCTGCAAACAATGGAACGCATGTGCCAACGTTCAGAGTCAGAGAATAGTGGCCCGAATCAAGTCGTACTGCCCAGGCGTCAAGAACCGGCCAGGAACAATTTCGCGAACAAGAGGCGCAGAGCCAGATGCGAGCTCAATTGAGCAACCAGGCCGAGACCGTCCAACTCCTCATAAACGAGGTACGGAAGTTGGCTGCTGCGGCTGCAGTTCAACGGGTCTGAGGATGTGTGAGGGTCACTCATTACAACGGATCAGCGCAAAAAAAGGAAGAGCACCAAATGCCAATCAATACACTGGTTGGATTTTAAAGGGTTTGCGACTAATTCGTGGGAAGACCTAGCAGGCAGGGTCTTCACAGCACGCTTCAGCGATGCGCAGAGGAGCACTTGTTCTTTGAGCTGGGGCAGATTCAATGCCTGGAGAAAGCCAAGGAAGACGAAACGGAGCAGGAATCCTCCGCCTTGTCCGGCATGACCAGAGATGTCCTGGCCATGAACAGAAGCCTCCGTGCTTCGACAGCCCGAAATGGCACCTTCGCTGCCAATCAGGAGCACTCTGTCAAGTTGCGCAAAACCTCCCCTGTGTACTTGCTAGCATAGAGCACCCACCGGGTGAGGCTGTAGCTCTAACTGTCTGCAAGGCCTGGAGATCGGTGAGCTCGCCCAGCACCAAAGCACTGACGAGGCCAAGATTCTTCGGACCGACCAGCATCTTGGCCTTGAAGGCTTGAAGGTGCATGAGTTGTTCATTCCTCGAGAGCTGGTCCTCCTCGTTGCACGCTGTCCTATGTTGCTGTTTGGTCCTGGGAGGGACTGTGCCGTTTGGCAGCCTAGGACTCTGAGCGGACTCCTGCAAACACAGCAGCAGGCACCTGCCGCATCTATTCGTGGGGACATGTGGGGACCACAAGTGCAACACTCCTTCATGCAGGACGAGCTCAGGCTGACCAATCACGAGGGCTCCATCAGCAAGCTCGGCCAGGCGAAGCCGGTGACAGTAGGACTTCCGCGGGCCATTCCCCTTGTCACCCTGCGCAACACGAGGCCCCGCATAAAAGCATACTGCCTCCGGCTTGTTCAGCTTGTTCCAACACAGTTCCAGTATTATTTTTGATGCTAGGTGTGCGGCAAGTCTAGTATTGCATGCAGAGCCTGCGTTAGGGAATAAGACTGCACCTGCGGCTTCACGTGTACTTGGGCGAGGTCCAGTTGGAAGATGAGACAAAGCTGGGGCAAACCGCTCAGCAGGTCATGGGCATGGTCAGTCAGGTGGAGCCGTTTGGCTGCATGCGAACAGTGAATGCTCCTTTGTCTCAGGGGGTTGGGAATATCTACCCAAATTGTTGTATGTGTGGTTGATGGGTCCGATGCAACAAGTCTTCTTCACATTTACATGCAGGCAGTCTGCTTGAAGATGGGGTTGCATCAGCAAGAACTGTATTATTGTCTCTCGTGAAGATGAAGCTCAGGTCTGTGGATGAGTCGCAGAAGCGCATCAGCTCCGAGATCACAGCTGCAGAGGAAAAACTGAATCATCAGACCCACAGCTTGGAGAGCTTGGCCAAAAACATTTCAGGCAGGACTTGGCCTTGAAAGCGCATGTCCTGCAAACTCCGAGCGGGTAGATTAGTGAAATAGTATAAAGGATATAGACAGCTGACAGGGGGATGCCTCGAGAGAGGGTTCAGACTACCCTTCTCTTCGTTGACCTCAGTGACAGGCCTCGGCAAGCGTCTGAAGGACACAAGGCCACTTGGGAGCCTTTGCCTTGTTCCATGTCCTCGACTTCACAAGAAGCTGCAGTAGCTGCAGCATTCCTCATGATTGGATGTTTGCGGTCACGGTCTTTAATTATGCCATCTATCATGTTGAAAATTGGCACCTGCTTACATCCTTTGCAGGACCGAGTTTCAGGGTGCACTGCAGTCACACGGTGCGGAAATTCTCCAGAATAAGGCGGGCGCGGGCCGAGTCATTGACAACAGCAGCCTCGCTGTAGTCCGAACTTTGGGTGCTGATGCGATACGTAGCAGCAAGTCTTTGTCAAAATGCCTCAATCACCGGATCGTGACATATGCTCCTCATCACGAAATGTCATGACGGAAATATGATGGTAGAGTGTAGAGGTATTCGGTCTGGGCTGTCTAGCAACGTCTCGACAAGCTACGCAGTTGCATACTTCCCGTAGATATGTGGATACCTTCTCTGTGCTGTTGCGATGTGACAGTCTAACTCCGGAGATCTACACCTAGCATCGGCCCTCAGCTTAGAAATTGCAGCTACAGCCCAGCTACATAGCAGGAAAGTCTGGACAGCGTGGACCAGCAGGTTTCTGCGGCTGGGCACTGCGATTAACAGATCACTGCTTCTTTGATCGGACATGCCAAGGCAAACCACCAATCGATGCTTGTACAGGTGCTGACTTGAAACTCAGATACATCCGAGGTTAAATCTTGGGATACGAATAGTTGTGTGTTGACTTGAGGCGCTACAGGCTTCCAGAGAGAAGGACATCCAGCATATGTTGGACCTGTCGAAGAATCACGAGGCGCCGAGATTCTAAGATGTCCAGATGGTTGGACAGGCACTAGGGGATCGTGATGAGATTGTAGTTTGCACTTAAGACTGTTGAAAGTTGACATTAGTTGGCCGATGTCAGTGACAGGCGTTGTCCACGGAGTTTGAAGCAGCACCCCGGCAGAATCGAAACAGCGAGACTAAGGTGCTAGAGGGTGGTTGCTCACCCTGTTAAACTTGCTCGAAGACACAGCCGATGGAAGAGGATCGTTGTTGGTCGTGATTCTGCAGTTCAGATTTGGTACATGCCACGCTAACAATGCTGTACATGAGGCGAAACGGAGGCACGCAAGGGAGATGTTGGCCGTCAATGAGTCAGTCAGTGGCATCATAGACTACATGCAAAAGGCCTGCTCCACTGTTGCCGGGGATAGACGGGACATCCAGGAAGTGAGCAACTCAGCTGGTTGCGCGTGTCTGCTCCTGTTCGATTGCTGCTGCTGCTGCTGCTGCTGCTGCTGCTGCTGCTGCTGCTGCTGCGGCTTCGCTGACTACGACGACGACTGCTGCGACGGCTCTCCTTCTCTCTCCCTCACTTGGTTGAAGTGTACATTCTGTGGCATCTACACGAGTGGCGAATGCGAGTTGGCCGCCATCGCCTGCTGTGCATGCTGCCCAGTGTCGGAAGCCGGAGCTGTGCTTCGGCGACCGACCAACATCGGAGCCATGACTTTGGGCTTGAATCATATCACTGGTCGACTGCAAGCATGGAGCCTCATTGCCTCGATCGCGTGTGTTTTTTCGAGGTTGCTAGTTGTAGCTTGATTTCCACCAGGTTATTCCGTGGTACCAGCGCATGGAAAAAACTTCTGGAGTTACGTACATTCACGAACTAGAAGGTTTCTCACAACAGTTTTCGAGTGCGCGCTGTGTGCGACTTTGTTGTTCCTGTCTTCCACCGGGCCTTCTTCCTCGCAGTCTGTTAGCCCCAACGGAGTTTGATTGAATGCACCAGCTGGATGCGAATTGCCAAGCGTAGCAGAGTGGCCAGTTGCGCCTTGGCTTCGTACCTGATCGTGATGTTTTTCTTTGCTGATGGCCGAGACGGTGTTCTACTCTACCCTTGGCCTGCTGTCCTGCCGTCAATACCTACAGAGAGTTGCGACAGTTCTTTGTTTTGACACAAAAACTTAGGGACTTAGTACCCTGACACCCGTTTCTGCTTCGAAGCGTTTCGACCTGTTTTTGCGGTCCACACGACTTAGAAATACTCTTTGGGTCGTGCCAGGCTCACGATGCAGTGGCAGCTCTTAACCAAAGCCGGCAGCAGAGACCTGGTCGCACACTCTAACAGACTCTAACAGGTGGCTCTAACACCCTTGCACTAGTGCATGTCGACTGGCAGCAGCAGCAGATTGCAAAGCGTCCGCCTGCTCACGCATCGCCTTCCCACCGCTACGCTCGGAGCACTGTATGATTCTGAGGGATCTGCTCGGCCTCTTCGATGAGACGTCTGAACTCAGGGAGCTGATGGAGAAGGCTCACCCACGTTGTTGCATTCATCTGTTGCAGCTATGACACCTGAAGCAGTCTTGCACGAAAGGTGAGGGCCCAAGTTAATCAACAAGGTGAACATTTGGACAACTTGACAGCGCCTTGGCTACTGCGGGGTTTTGTATGGACCGTCGCTAATGGATCGGTGCGTGGAGTTTGGATACGCGAGGGTCAGGGCTCCTGCAGAGCCTAGTCCCATGCGGATCAGGCCAATATCAGAATCGAAAGCTCTTACCACTCCGCTTTCCTTCAACATCAGAGCCTGAAGCCCCAACAATTCTCGTGCCATCTCGTGCCTTTCCGCAGGAGAAGCATTGGAACAAGGTGGCAGAACATGAGGATCGGATGGCAGAGCTAAGACTCCTGGCCCAATTAGCCGCTAGCACGACAGCGACGGTCGCTGGGGTGGGGTAGAGCTTGCCGGAAGCAGTTAGAAGGGGGGGGTTCACTCAGCCGAGAAAATGACGGTCAGAACCAAAATGCAAAAAACCGATGGGGTGGTCAGGGGGGCCCGGGAGGGGAAAAGGGGCAGGTCAATACCATTACATGGCCCAGGCCTCCGGGCTGGGCGGATTTGGAGATTGGCTGGCTAGGGCAGTTGGCGGGCGAAAGTTTTGTGATTTTTCAGGAGCCCTTTTTTGGGGGGGGTTGCTGAGGAATTGCGAGTGTAATACGCCTCTTCTTCAAACTCCGCTGCAGCACTATGCTATGCCCATTCATCTTCATCTCTTCACCCCGAGGGTCGCCCACAGGCTTGCCCTGCCTTCCCACGCTTCTGCCGATGTGGAAGGGGCGGCAAGGGACTCTGCAGTCTGCACTAAACGCCACGTAGGCTTGCACATTAGCAGTCCTTCTGCCGATTCCTACGCCAGCAACAAGCGCCCGTCGCCATGTAGTCTAGTTGCAAGTGTAAGATGCGTGGATGCCCAGCAGCGATTGCAAGGGCAGCTCATTGCCAATCTGTCGATCGATATCTCTGCAGCTGGGCAATATGATTGAGGGGTAGCGTTCTGCAAGCTTTCAGCTGTTCAGGAAGCCTAGCCTTCATGCTCCTCATGCACGCAAGCATGAACTTGAGGTGGAGAGACTGCAGACTGTGCCATGAGTCTGCGTCCCTGCCGTCGCCATTTTCCCGAGTTTTAATGTGGGCGAAATGGGTTTTGTCAGCGGTCCTCATATGCAAAGGTGGAGGGCAGGTGTGACCGCAAATACCTGTCTGGTCCGAGCAGCCAAGCTAGACCACAAAGCGGACTTGTAGGAGCCCGTTTGGCTCCTGTATGGGAAAATATCGAGAGTAGGGATCGAGAGCCATGCCGGCCGCCTCGCATCTCTGCGAGATTAGCCCGCCAGGGGCTTATCGGATCGCTTGCATTCACAGTGGGTGTTGAAGTATGAAGGGTTTCGAGAGAAGACATGCCCATGGTTTCGACCGTTTTGGGCTTGAGCCTGATGGGTGTTGTTTGTCGAGTCACTTGTGTTAAGCCCAATTCCTTGGATCATACACCAGTGTTTTAGGGGTAGTTGCAATCAGTTCCATGTGAGTCTGAGATCTTTCGTGACATAGTGTGGACTGACAACTTCCAGGACCGGTCAGCTTCTCGAGATGGGCTTGGACCCGCTTTTTCTCCCGGCAGATACAAAATCTCTGGGCGTGCAGACAGACGGGAGCAAGGATTTTCAGACCCTTCGCTGCACGGATCAAGTTTGTGTTTAGCCGTTGTGGCAAATTCGCGATTGCTAAGATCCGAGAGCCTAGCGCATCAGTCGCAACATGTCGCAACCACCAGCCTGTTCCAAGCTCTCCTAGAATCGCACCCAGGAACAAACTGGAACACAGACAGTTGATAGAAGCAAGTTGATGCGCCTAAGGCTGCAGCAGCTGGCATATGAAAATGATGGGCGGATAGAGATTCTTGATTGCGTTTAGAGGCCGGAGCAAACCGCAACAGTGCTAAAGAGCACATAGGTTTGTGTGCACATCACTTGCTGCTGTTTGTGTTTGTGCATTTGTTAATTACATGTATTTACCGATACCATATATAAATATGAATATTATGTATATATGTATATGAGATGTATGTATACACACACATACACACACACACATATATATATATATATATGCTTGCATACATGTACATCGACGTATACATATGTAAATACATGCAGTCATACATCTGTCCATACATCCGTCCATACATACATGTACACATGTATGTTAATACATATGTATATATATATATATACGCGTTGTCCTATTGTTAGTTATGTATGGGTGTGTGTGTGTATGCATACATATACAAATAATCTACACATACCTATACATATACACGTAAATACATGCATGCATGCATAACTACAAACACACACACACACTTACACACACACACACACATACACATATACATATGCATCTATGCACATGTCGTAGGTGGGGAGCGGGGGAGTGCGAGGGGGAGATGTGGCAAGGCGTCGTGCTCGCAACATGCCGCTTTAAGGCCAGCCTTCAAGCAGCCGGCAGCCGCTTCTCAGGTTCTGAAGCTTGCCATCGGGTTGCTGGGCACCCCGCCTCGAGCTAGAGAAACATGTTTCCAGAGCCCACAGGAAAGACACTCTTGGCCTGAAGGTTTGGAAGTCCACGAGAAGCCTAGAGAATGGGCGGAGGCAGGAGTGAAGGAAAGCAGAACGGGCTTTGTTCAGATACTTTCACAGCGTGCAGCGGCGGCTACCGAGCCGTTTGAAGCTCATGGTCTTACCCGTGTCCAACACGCGGAGGTATGGCTCACCTTCAAGGACAACACCGGGAAGCAGCTGGGCATCAGCACCTCGGACCTGGCAGATCTGAGAGTGGCGCGCCAAGTTGTGGGTGGAGACTAAGGCTCCCAAGTCTCCGAAGCCACGCACGACCCCGACTTCAGGAAGAACCAAACGGATTGGCAGCATCAGGCCTCGGGCCTTTCGGCCCTCGCCCACCCCGCTGATCGAGAGAGCCAAGCTGTGCTGGAGAGGTCTTATCTCATCTGCGTCAGCTTCGCGATCCGCCCAGCAAGAGTACTCTGGCCGCGAAAGGCGCCCCGGCAGCAATGGAGTGGATGGGTTCAAGATGGTTCAAGCCACTTCCGGCTACGGCTGGTGGCAGTTACTCGTTCCAGCTTCTTCGCTGGCAAGGTGCAGCACATGCAGATGTCGCCCCCAGGATAGGACCTCATGCAGGATTTAAGGCGGGGCTGTATTTGCCCTCGATGCGATGCACGACACGGACTTGGATTGCTTCGGCAGGAGCAGCTGGAGCTTGCAGATTTCGCACTGCATCGCATCACGCATGCAGTCAATGCACCTCCGCTGCAAAGAACCTCGGTATGCGCATCAAGGTTAATCGCCAAACGCAAAAAAAACGTGACTTGACGACGAGGCATGCTCATAACTGCATTTGGTCGCAACGTTGACACAAACTTGCCTGTGGATGCCAAATGCATCACATGCCAGTCTCCGGTGCATGGCCGAAGGTTCTGCAGAACCCCGGTTGTCGAGACAGACCAGAGATTCTGCAAGAGTACACGGAGGCGATACTGGCAAACTCGCGCGCACCCACCATTCCGTGGCCATGCTAAGTGCAGGTGATTCGCCTGACTCTGTGGTTTGCAGATGTCCGTAGCTCGCGTCGCGGATTGGCCAGCAAGCGCTTCGCAGGAGCGGGTGGGCGAGGTTTGCAAGGACTTGGCACAGTGGCTCGAGCAGCTGGCGATGCTGCTCTCTCTGTGAGCCCAGCCGTATGTGGCATGACATGTGTTGATGCATCCATTTGTCTGCTGCGCAGAGATGTGGGAGGTATCACGTCCACATTCTTGACCTGGAGGGAGACCGAGGGCGCCTAGCAACCGAGCTTCGGACCACGAAAGCCAAGTATCAGCAAGGCGACGAGGCGGACATGAGACTTCCATGAGCTTCGCTGGTTTGCCAATTGAAGCCTTTGCCCGCTGTCTTAGCGGCTGTGTAATGATCGAAATGCCGCAGTGCCCCTGTTCCGTGAGTCTTGGGTTGCTGATCATCTTTTTTCGCCTGACCAGGAGAAGAAGGACGCCGTGCGTCGGTTTCAGGCACGAGGGCAGGGAAAGATCACCCAATGATGTGCTTGTGCAGTATAGTGCAGATACCCGATGTGAGTCACCAACTATACACGTTCCCATTGTTTCCATGCATGACAACAATGAGTCTATGTCGGGTGAGACATGGAGTCATGCTTTTTTCTTGTCTGCTTGGTGCCTTCGTAGTCGTAGTCTTGCACGAACAGGAAATCGAAGCGCGATGGAATGAGGAGAAGATGAAACGAAGGGCTGAGGTCCGGACACGGATTTGATGGAAGTGCGTGCTAGGCTTTGCAGAGCGCATCCCAGAGGCATTTGCAAGACAAGCAGAGCAAGCGAGACTGCTGGACTCTGTGTCAAGGTCTTGTTCGGAGTCAGCTGCAACGAGGAGGCCACTTTGTGATGTAATTTGGTAGCAGTCCACCACTTTCAATCTGCTTTCAATCAGTATTTCACAATTAGCATGGCTGGCTTTTTCGTCAGGGTAGACTCTGAGAGCCTGCTGCGTCACGCTATGCGCACACATGAATTCGATTAATAAGGTTGCCGCTTGGCATCAGATGTCTTGACTACAGCACTCCATGCAGGAACCTAAGATTTACAGCCAAACGGAGGTGGACGACATGTACGAGCCGCTCGTTCTGATATCAAACTTGCTGCTCAAAGTAGTCTTGCGCAAGTACTGGACACTCAGGAGTTTGGCGCTTGATTTGGGGTGTTGTTCGTTTTCGGGAGATCTCGTTGGTTCGAGTCTGTACGACCCTCCTTGGACTGCGTGATTCTCCCAGCCAGGGCGTGGTCGTGGGATTGCAAGAGGCTTCCATGTCGTGATGCCGGTGTTTGTGTTGTCTTGCTTCGGGGGTCTTATCCCGTTTAAGCCTTTAACGAGGGTGAACCAGGTCCGCGCAAGGGGAGGTGGCGGAGTTGCTCACCGTCCGGTAAATGCGAGGAACGAATGAAAGGGCGAGATCTTCATGCTTGGTTTGGGCCTGAAGCGGTCGGGCGGAATCGGTGAAAGGCCCCTGTTCGGTCTATATGCACGAAGAAAGAATTGAAGGAACTAACCCTAGTGGGGTGCGCATGCTGGCGTGCAGGTGCCTCACACAAGCAAGCAAGAGAAAACGACACTTGTCTCGCCTTGGACGGGTGATCCCGTGCTTGGTCCGTTGCCTGTTGCTGACCGGAGTCGTGAGGTGGGTGGAGTAGGTCGAGAAGTTCGGCGGCTGTTGCAACTTGCAGAGAGTGTGTTTCCATTGGCTCATTGACTTGTAGATGCACAGCGAAACTCGATTCTCGTGCATGGGCAGGGGGCGGTGAGCAGTGTTTGAAGTTGCGCACGGGGGAGTCAAGAAGATGCCCGCTCGCACGCTTTACTAAGTTTCATCGTCTACCTTTGCATAGCAGCGGGGCTGTGGCAGTAAGCAGCAGAGAGGGCGACAGAAAGAGAGGTAGCGAAGCGGTGTTCCATGATTGTCTGCAGTCGCCACCTGTTTGGGGATCTTTTTCGATATACAGTACTCGTACTCATTATACAGATGTTCCGAGGGATTGACAGGTGGTGCCCGGGCGTCAGTCTGAAGGCAAGCTAAACTTCAGCTAAACCTGATGCAGCTTTCTCCTTGTTGCTCCGACGGGGGTCCCACAGAAAGAAAGAAAGAAAGAAAGAGACCAGGTCTATCAGACTGGCAGACGCGAGCCGTCGGGGTATCACACCAAGGGTGGGGTGACAGAACGGCGATGGTGCGCGGACAGGGTTGCCACTCATGCATGTTGCTGAGGGGCACTTCAAGCCTGAAGTCAGAAAAAGAGCAGAGAGCGATCCCGACAAGGGTAACAGAGGTAGGGAGAGAATTGGACATAAAGCAGAAAGAGACTTGACAATTGAAGTCGGTGGCCAGTTCATCAAGAAGGATAATCAGGGCAAGCTCACATTGCATCCACACACACACACACAGGCGGAGCGGGCAAACACACTCAGACGAGAGAACAAGGCTGAACCAATTAGGTAAATAGTTTCGCCGCAGAGGAAGCTACAGAACCGCAGGGCCGTGCACCAGCGGGATCGATAGCTTGAGGCAGTGGAAGAAGGAGCAGGTGGATCCGCTGTTGGACGAGATCAAGGCAGCATGGATGCCAGTAACGTTTTGGAAAAGGCTGTATGATGTGGGCACCAACACCTGCCCGCATGCCATGGTCACACGGTGCTGCGGTTTCGCTGCGCACAACCTAGGCGCTGAGAAAGGCGCAACGCGAGCTTTTGGCGAAGATGGAGGCGCTGCTTGCGTGCACACACACACACACGCACATCAGCTTTCGGCTTGTTCTTAAAAGGCCGGTTTGCTGCATGTGAAGAGCTGCATGTTCAAAGCGCAGGCCATGAAGTACGAGCGGGCTTCCCGCAACTCTATCCAGCAGGCCGGTCCGGGTGTCGGACTCCATAATTACTGGGCCAGTTGCATCTTCCCATAGCTTCGAGCTGACAAAGGGACGAAGAAGGGCTGCAGCTACTAAAGCGAGGGATGCGAGGGAGAGCTGGACAGGAAGACGAGCCGCTCATTGGCGAGGCAGAGTTTCGACTGCTGCAGTCGGCCCTGAAAGCTTCTTCAAGCAAGGCTGGTCCGTGGAGTGAATGGAGTGACGGATCTTCTGCAGGCGATGTATGGTTAATAGTATAAGTTCAGTACAAGTAGGGCTTCCACAGCTTATAGGCTGTGTTGATTAGTAGTGCTCTTCTGCTCGCTGCCTTCGGCTTTCCGCGTTTGTCTTCTTCCTGGAATGCGTACCCTTTCTCGCGATTTCTGGTGCTGTCACAAGGGCACTTGACTCTCGTGAGGTGCTGGCGGTATGATGCGGTATGCCGGTATGCATTCATGTGAGATCAAGGCATTTTGCTTCTCGCATATTGCGTGCGGCTTGTGGCTTATAAAGTATGTTTACATTTGTCTAGCAGCTTGAGCGAGCATCTCGTGCTGACATGGACGCGCGCTGCGAGAGTCAGTTCAGTCAGACATAGAACTATGACCAACATTCGGCGGCACTCGTGTCATAAAACAGCAGGTGCAAGATGCCGTTTGTGCCCAGACATTCTCGCCATGACAGCGACACCTAGCATCTGGGGCGGGGGGGGGGTTGGCTGGCAGCCCAATTCCGCTTAGCATCCCATACGAATCTCTAGAGCCGGATCAAATATCAATTTCAAGATGAAGCTCATGAAATTTTGAGCACCATGGTAGATTCATTTGAGAGAGCAGTGCAGGCAGAAGAAGCATGCAGTGGCTGCAGGTCTGGGGCGATCTCAGCCCGCTGTTGACTCGCATGGCAGAGCAGCTTGTTGGAGTTTCCATATGCTGTCGGCTTGTTCCAGAAACACGGGATTGCGAGACGACCGGCGAACTGTCAGGCAGAAAACAGCATCGTCTTAAGTTACATATGTTGTTCGTGGAGTCGAGCCCAGAAACGCTTTCTAAACGCAGGTGGCATGCATGAGACACGGCAGGGGCTTGTGCATGCATCCTCGGATGGATCTCAGGTCTCTGGCCACCGGCAGTTCTGACATGCGAGAAATACTAGGCTCCATCCAGGCGAGTCCACAGCTGCAGCCGGTGTAAGCTGGAAGGGCATTGCACTTTTCGCTCTTGGCAGGCCTTGCCGGATGCTGGGCCACCAGAGGTCGTTGAGAAAGAGGCTGCGACACAGGGCTTGAGCTCAGTGGTAGGGATTTCTTTCGCCGCAAGTGACTACTTTACGTTTTCAGACTTTTGCGAGATCCAAGGATCCCGGAAGGGAGCTCAGTGATCGGCCCGGAGACTCTGGAGTGGCTTCAGAAGCTTTGCTGCAGTCGTGGAGACCGTTGCCTACAGTGCTGCCGTACTTGGAGATGCTTCCGTTTGCCTGCTTGCGAAATGAGCACGCCCTGCGTGCAGAAGGCCGACCTCAGTACTATTGTCGCACCCTGTAACCGTTCAAAAATCGGCATGCTTCTAAAGACCAGCGAAGCAATTTGTTGTCCTTTGGCAAGGATTGGCTTAAAAGCCTCTGGCAAGCACGTGTCGACGGAGCTCGCGAGCTTGTTAACACAGATGGGCCAGAACCTCGTAGCCACTTCGGCAAGCATTGCTTCGCTTAGCATAGTGGCGTAATGCCGCTCGCTCGGGCGGAGTGCAGCAGGCGTACGTAATGTCATATAATATCTCAATGGCTCGGTGAGTCGCGCCCAGGCTGGCGGCGGCGAAATGCAGAGGGTAGCTCAGACCATCCAGAAGCTGCCGCTGCCGGCACCGCCAACCGCTGGGGACAAGCCCTTTGGATTCTGTTATGGAATGTGTCTGGTTTCTCTGGAATAGGTTTCGTAGGAACCGGTCCCCATCTCAACCCTCTTCCCACGAATCCACGAATTCCCAGCTTCAGCCTCCAGGCCGTCCTTGCGCTCCACAGGGGTCAATACAACTCAAGCGGTTGTTTTGCCGAGCAGGCCCAAGGACCGGCACTTCCCGCATTGACACATTGTGAGACTAACAAGCGGCCACGCGATTCAGCAGGAGCCCAAAGATCCCGAGCCGGTTGAGGCGGCGCCTGTGGAGCCACAGCGCGACTTCGAAGGCAGGGGCATTGCTCCCATCTCACCGCGAGCTGTCATCTCCTCATGTGTTCTTCGAGCGTCTTTTTTCGGTTGCAGGTCCTTAGGGCTCAAGGTGATTAGCCGTTTTGGAGTTCACCATGTCGGGACCTTCGGCACCGCTTTCTGCCGGTAGGGTCTACAGGCCCGAAGACCCGGCCGACCCGGCCGAACAGCGGAAGAAGACTGCTTGGCGCGCTCTCCTGGTCTTGCGCAAGATGGCTTCAGTCAAGGGAGTGGCAGACCAAATGAGCCAGCGTGCGGCGCAAGCCATGATGAAGTCCTGGGGCGTTCCTGCCAAAGGCACTCCAAACCCACATGCTCTATCTTTGGAAGCAGCATTAGGGGACACTTCGCAGAAGACCACCCTCTTCCTCGATGCATTGGTCGCCAGCCATAGGCCTGGTGTAGCCCCTGCTGCGCAAGCTTCCCCACTGCTTCCGCCCTGGGTGAACACACCGAGTCCAGCCAGTACGATCTTGCCTTACTGCTTGGCCGTTCGCCTGAGCCCCATACCAGTGGCGTGCGACAGGGACCTTCAGGAAAACTTCTCTCGCTTGGGCGTCGAAAAGATGACTCGCATCTCAGGTCTTGAAATCTGCTTGCACTCGCGCTCGTTGCCCATCATCGCAAACCTGCTGAACCTGCACGGAGCTTTCAGCGGCCTGCAGGTAAGATTGGATACACCCATGCGTTGGGATGAGAGGCAGCAGACAGCAATGCAAGGAATGACCTTGCAGCCTCAAGAACTTCCAGTGCAATCTTCCCCATTGCCGGCGCATCATGACCCCGTGCGCAGGAGCCCGGATGCAAGTCCCCGCGATCCCGAGAGTGAGGGCACAGGCGATGCAGGGGCTGATCCAGAGGCGACAATGCAGCGCCTGATGACAGATGGGGGTGATGTGGACACACGGGCAATGTCTTTGCTTCACCAGCTCCTTGGAAATTCTGAGGCACAGGATGCGCTACATAAGAACAGAGCACATGGTCGCGCCGTGCATCGGCCGAAATTCAAGCCGTAGCTGCACTGCATAAGTTTTCTTCGTTAGTTTTCGTTCTTCCTATATACTGCGAAACTGTGCTCAATGGGCGTTCAAATCGTTCTTTTAGCGCACTGTCATGTCTGGCAGTCTGGCAGTTATTAACTGTCCAAGACCTGGCACGGGAGGTTCCCAAGTTACTGTCGCCAAGAGCTGTACGGAACCCCCAGCGCTGCAGGTGCTGTCGTATTGGGATGCATTGGGTTCGGGATCAGTGACATTTCTTCGTAAGCTGGCTGTGGGGATTGGAGTACGTTCTACTGAGTCTACTGCTGACCTCCGACTGCGTGACAGGACAAGTTGTAATCTTTCGCTCGAGGCAATCCCAGACAATGAGGGGACTGAGGAAGGTATCAGGCTTGGAATGAACATACAGTTTGCTCCTGAATCAGCGGAAGTCTCCTTGATAATTTGTAGCACGTGCGCCGTGCTCCCCGAATGCTGATCGTGCAACAGGCCCTGTGTGGCATCTTCCTGTGAGCATGCATAATGTAGCAAGTGAGAGTCCCGAAGTACACCCCTGCACCTTTAGCTACTGCACAGTCGTTGGATGTCATCTCTGCACATCTCGTGCAGCAGAAGTAGAGAGCTTTCTCTTGCGTTGCAGCTCATGCCTCTGGGAGCAGCTAGGCGCAGTTCTCTCTCTTTACACATTCTGAGAGTGGATGGGTTGTCCCAGCCCAGCCGCTTCCGCCCAGCCTTGTACTGAAGGCGAAAGTCAAAACAAGGATGCACTCTTGAAGTTGGCAGCCAGGGGAGCTTCAGGATTAAATCGCAGCATGATGGCCATAGTTGGTTCAAGTTGTGCCCTGTGGTTATCTGTGGCTGTCGTTCGGCAGTATAGTGATCAACATTAACCCAGAGTCCGTAGGCAATGGATCGGCGGTGGCTCGAGACGAGGGGTTCTGGTTGTAGACAGCAGGCTGCAGTTTGTTGAGAAAGGAGCCGTGCAGGTTCCATAAGAGGCAGGTCGTGGGCCAACATGGAAGAGGGCAACCTTGTTGAGCTTGGCTGACGTCTTCCGCAGACCCGATCCCTCAAAAGGATGCTCAACCATTGACGCCCATCCCGACAAGCAAACCATGCGAACCACTTACTTGCATGCTTCGTGTTGCAGGATCGGGTCTGCTTGGCTGGATAACGTTACTGTAAACGCATGCGTGTTGGACCTGCCGATACTTGAACGCAGGAGCATACCGCATTATTGCGTGCTTCCTGGAAAGTCGCGAACATTCAGTGGAATGTTGGTACAGATCTCTCGGAAGTTGCGCTGTAGGCAGGAGTTGTGTATCAGAGCCACCGAGATGCTAGAGTATCAGTGTTGTGCATGCAGGAGGCTAGCGGCTAGCAGAACTGAAGGGCATTGGGTGCAGTGGCTCGGTTATCTACTGCTTCCACTCCTGTCTATGCGCAAGATATAGAGCAAAATTCATTTGCAGAGACTTCATAGTGTGGACAAGAAGAAGCGACACGGCGTGCCTTTGGGATGCGCGATTCGTGTTTGACCGAAAGCTGGTTCAGTCAATGGTTGCCAGCATACCGCTGGTTCTGAAGATGTTGCGGCTTCATAGATCCAAGCAAGAGCCATCGTACCAAGAGGTGTGATCATCACTTTGTCATGGCTTCAAGAAGCACAGGAGAGCTTCGGCGACTTCGAGATCAGCTCGAGGAGCAAATCCGTCAAGCACAGGCTGGGAACGGGACCAATGCCGAAGAGTCAAAGGGAACGGGGACCTGTCTCTTGAGTCTTTTGAATGTGATGTTTCGATGTGCGAGGCGGAGGCCGAGCGCCAGCGGAAGAAGTCGGAGGAGGCCATGAAGAAGTTGGAGGAGGAGCTGAAGATCCTTGGCAATAAACAGAAGCCCTGTTTGGGAACACGCGATCTTGGTCAAGACCCCCAGGAAGGCCGAGCAGCTCATTGCGGAACTTCGACGCAAGCTGCGCGAGTTGCAGGATTCTAGCGGAACATGGCCGCGTGTACGGGGGTGCAGATGTAGGACTATGGTGCCCAGTGTGAAACGCCAGGTTGACGATTCTGCCATGTGGGGACAGGGAGCATGGTAATCAGCACGGCGTCTGCGGGTGGAACTTAACTAGCTGCAGAGTCGTATGTACTGTAGGGGGCTTTCCCTGCGCGCTCTTGCCTTAAGACGGG
>CAJNDV010032008.1:0-13429 GCA_905221635.1 Symbiodinium sp. CCMP2456 | reverse complement strand
ACGGGGTGAGGGTTGCATGGACGCTGGCCGGCACCTCAGTCCGTGCTGAAAAAGGGGGTGGAGTTTGGCCAGGAGCTCCTCCAAAAAGCTGGACTTGGCAAGCTGGTGCTGGACTTATCAAAGAGTCACTTCTGTTTTCCACGCGCAGACTGCACACGGAATGCGTCGCCCAAGCGGGGTTGTGAAGTCGCAGAGCTCGAGGTTGAAGAAGCGCTGGCAGCCTCCGGGCTGACAGACTTCTTGAAGGGCCGTGATGTGTTCGAGAGGCCACTGCATCGCAGTTACAGCTAAAACAGGGGTCCTTCGGTTCGCCTTCAGGGACATCTATGGAGGGAAAGCTTCTGAGGAGCACTGAGTTACAGACCACCCATGTGCCTTTGCTGATGTTCTGTTCTCGTCACCAGGCTGTATCGAGATGCGTTGCGGCGCATGCGGACACAGGCGGAGATCCAGGCCCGCCTCAGCGAGGAAAGCGCCAATCAGTTTGTCCGGACGCTGCACGATCTGGCCAACCATCCCCTCGTCGCGATCGATGCAGCCATGGAGCTGCATGGAGGCTCTCCGGGATCACCTTTTCAGGTGATGCGATTTTCTCCTGCTGAGAATGCCGGGGAAAGCGCCAAGCTTGTCCCCTCCGGGAAGGAGAGGGAGGACAGTCGCATCGCCAGATCCAAGACTGCGTTCTTCCTGGGCGAGCTGAAGGAAGGCGAGGGAACTGATGCCGCGGATGACCAACGTCCTGGCAATGTACGACGGGCTGTGACACTGGCTTCAGGCATGGATGAGAAAGCGCTGGGAAAACATGGCGTGAGCAAACCCTTGCTGGCAAAGCAAGGTTCTGGTTATGTGCGAATGGGTTCTTGCTTAAGCCAGCGCGCAGAAGGATCCCTTTCGGTCTCTCCAACCACCTCTATGAAAGCAAGATCACAGACAACTCCACCGTCTCAGAGCTTGACTTCTGCAAGGCCTTTGGCAGCTGGTCCAAGCTGGCCTTTGGGCAACCAGGCGATGCAGGCGATGGCCGTAGAGGGAAGTGGAAGCTTCACACGCGCCTCGAGCAGAGGCTCTGACGTTGCCTCGTCGCCAGTGGGGAGCCAATCGCCGCAGCAAGCTCGCTCGCAAAGTCCAACTCGTTCCCAGAGCCCGGGCCCAATTCCGAGCGCGCAGCGGGAAAGGCGTGAGAGCCTGGGCCTGCCTTTGCAGCCGATCCTCTCCGTCAGCAGTATCGGGCCCAGACCAGCGCCAAGTCAGCTCGTCCCGACCGTCCCGAATCCCAAAGGACGGCTGCATGGACCATCCACCGATGTTCGTATTGCTGAACCTTCCAAGCAAGACTCTGCCAGGATCGGCGAAGCGCCGCGACAGCAGAAGCTCGCCTGGGCGCCTCGCAGGGCAGAAGGCTTCGGAGGTGCTTCGATCTGCTGGCAGCTTAGCCATGCCTACACCCGCCGCTTGGCTTTTGCAGCTGCAGTCCCAGACAGAGCTTCGACATGGTTCTCCCCCGTGAGATTCGCCATAACTTCCTGCAGTGCTGAAACCTACGACTTTGTCAACACGCCAACGGCCCATGCAGTGTCAAAGCCATGAAAGCACTTACGTCCGGCCAAGGCATCTCAGTCGAAGTTCCTGCAAGCAATCCAGGGCAAGCGACAAGCAGCGTGATCTTTTCGCCGGCGTTGGGTCGCCGGATCTTCAGGTCTGTCAAGAGGTGATGTCGGTGATGTCTCTGCCGTCGGCTCACACCCAGTAGCTGCCAGTTAGTCTGTCGACCGTTTCTGAAAACACACCAAAGACCTAAGCATTGCTGTGGCGTCCTTCCAACTGCAAAAGGCACTTAGTCCGGTAATAGGGGCTGGTTCCAGTTTCCGTGAGAGATTATGACTATTGCCCACGCGACATGTCCATTCGCTGAAGGCATGGTGCAACGAAGATCCCTCTGTTCGCAGTACACGCCATCAGTTCGTAGGTCGAAGATGGCAGTTGCGTCATCACACAAATGCTCCTAACAAGTGTGTTGCTTGCACAGCTTGCCTGGCAGCAGACGTGGGCAATTGTAACAGCTGCTCGTTTTGTCTCTGCTTAATTCCGAGCGCATGCATACATACATACATACATACATACATGCAGACATGCAGACATGCAGACATGCAGACATACATATGCACTTCCATTTGCACCTACACACATACATATACAAAATACATCTACTTTCACATATACATACAAACATACTTACGACTTACGCCGTGTGTATATGTATGTATATGTATGTATATATATATATATGTATATTTTTTTGTGGGTACATTTTGATACATACATACACATGTACAAAATAGATCAATAGAATAGATACTGCAAGTCAATATAACATAATTTGCACAGTATAGCATATTTTAATACTGCATGGTATAGCATAATGAAATATAGTATCGTACAGCAATACGTGCTATAACAGATCTAGAACAGATTAAAGTAGACTATAATCGGTTACGATGTCATGTAGCACACTGAAAGAAACACAAACATGTAATGCACAGATATGTATATATATATATATATACACACATGTACTCAGACATGTAGATACAAGCATGCCAGAATAGATAGAAATGGAAAGCATTCTAGTGCATCATTTGATGTTATACTATATTATATTGTATAACACATCATGTTATACTATATCATTTTTGGATGCTCTACACTTATATACTTATGAGTACATATAATTATGTGTATATATATATATATGTATGTTTATATGTATATATAGTCACACACTTATCTGTGTGTATGTATATGTATGTATGTAGCTATGCTGCACTTGGTTTTCTACATTAAATTAGGCTAGGCATTGTTGTATTATACTATACTATGTTATGTTATGTAATACCTGCTATACTTTCTACTTTGCAATGTTACGTGAAGTATCATGTTGTGTCATATGGTATTATACCAGCTTATGCTTTAGTATATTGCTTTACATTATATGATATTATGATATGTTATACCACATAGTGGTACATTATATCCTATATTAGGATATATAATGTAACATTGCATTGTAGTATTGTATCATATTACATTTCGTTATATTACATTATGCTAAGCTATACTATGCTATATTTTCAAGACAACATGATATTATACTACTTTGCATTTTAATTCAACATATTATATTATGTTCGGTTATATTTTATTATAGTATGTTCCATTATGCATAAAGCTATGTTCTGGTATATAATATTGCGCTATGCTATACTGTATTGAAACAGTTATTTTACGATTATATGATGTTGTGCTGCGTTTTTTATATACACATTGCTTTACACATCCATGCATATGCATATGCACAGTACTCGGTATACACATATGAACTTATGTGTTTATACATACACATACATGTACAAGCATACATCATAGCTTGCTCAAGCAGTGATATCTCTGAATGTCAAAGAGGCTCAAAGTTGCTGCAGCAGTCTCTCCGACGAGAAACTGCCCGTAGCAACAACGACAACGACTGTCGAAGACAGTTGTTTTGATGCATTTTTGCGGCATGATTGGTCTCTGGAAGCTAACCCCTCAAGACTCGAAGTTGTCCCAATGCAGTACAGTCCCTGCCTGTCAAATCCGATCTAGCAATGCAGGAGGCAATTGCAGTGCAGAGGCAATACGAAATGAAGTCGGGGTGGTTTGCGACACCAGTTTCCTTATGGCTGCCGACCATCCAGCATCAGACGACACATCACAAGCGAGTCTCGAGTAAAGAGTATTGCGCTTACGACTAGTAGCTCCAGAGACAGTGCATGACAGCGCTATGGAGTTATTAAGCAGGCACGTGAACCTGCAAAAGCTGATGTGTCGGCTCATAGGTTCTAGGATCAGTTCTATGGCTTTCGGCAGCGAGATGCTCGCCGATGCCAAGTTTCACGTGCTCGATAGTGATAGTGCCATGATGAGTTATTTGGTGAGTGAGGTGGTAAAACAGCGCTTGCACACAAAGCGGCTAGATGTTTCCAGAATCCAGCTTGATGTTAGGGCAGTTGCTGTTGGCGCTCATGCCGGGGCTCAGCCAAGGAGAGGCTGGGCAACCTTGACACGACCTGGTCCACCCGCCACCGGACGAAACAGCTTGCCATGTTGCAACCTCCTGGGGTGTGCGACATATGCCAAGGTCTGGCGGAAAGCGCTATAGCTGTGCAGAACAATCAGGCGGGAAGTGCAATTACATCCTGCTCTGTCGTTTGAAGCTATAGTACTATAGGCAGGTCCCACCAAGGAGGGCTGACAACGCAGGTTTCTTTTCTTTTGCGCAACAAACAACCATGATTTGCTGAGACAGTTAAGCTACAAACGACTGTGCTACAGTATACAGTTCAGGCTCACTTGTCACCAACTTGTCGTAGACACACCGGGATCTACAAGTTCCAACGTGTCCGAATACTATTTGGAGTTAACGGCAATCAGCAGGCACTTGCAACTCGTGTGTAGCTGGCAGTCTCCGATCCCAGCAAACCGCGGAGGCCAACATTCAACATCTACAAGAGATACTCGATGCCATGGTTGGTGGACAGAAGCATGGTGCATATTGAGGCTCTATTCATTTTTGGGGGGATCGCCGCCTATCACCCTGTGTATGGATCTTTGCCCAAGCTCCAAGCCCTTCGGCCCAGGGTGTTTGCATGATGTTACTAGTGCTGGCATGTTGAGGACCGGTGTGGCGTCCAACGAGTCCAACACCACCAGCACCACCGCCACCTCCACGATGCCAGACACCACCGCCACCTCCACGATGCCAGACACCACCGCCGATGCTGGCAGCGAAGGCGACCTGACAGCCGACAACCTGACAACCGACAGCCAGACGACTTCAGATCAAGAGGTGGAGGATCTTGCACAGCCACCTGGCTGAGCATCTCCAAAAGGCATGCTGGCAAGAGTTTTGCTGCTCCGAGCGGCAGACTGCCCTGTAACATGCCATGTAACATGTACTTAGGTTCACTACGCCCAAGCTTGTGGGTGAGCTCAAGGCTGTTCACCCGGTACTTGTCACGCTTGCCACTGCGCAGACTTGTTTGCCAGTAAATGTTGCCCGGAGGGACTCACTGCAACTCCCTACGACCCTTCATGAGTGCGGATGGGCTGTAGCACAAGGTTCAGTTGCATACCCCTGAAAGAAAGAATGCGAGCAATTCTTTCATGGTCTTTCATGTCTCCCGGACGGATTGAATTTGACGATGTGGGCTTGTTGCCCTTCGCGTCGGCAGGAACAGCCAGATCTCTTGGGACCTCGAGACGTTAAAATCCACGCAGGGAAAGCGCAAGCCTTCGTCGTGACGTCGACGAATCCTGGACTCAGTGTGGCACCTCGGAGATATGGAGGCGAAGCCACGGCTTAGTTCCAGGTCTTTCCGAAACTCGTCGCGTGGTTTGTGTTGTTGTGTGTTGTTGTCGTTGCCGATTGCCGATCAGCAAGGTGAGCCTGGCAGATCCTGCGAATCCAGCGATAATTGGCTCAGTGCTCCTAGGCCGAAGCCAGGATTCGATGAGCCTGCATGGCGCCAGACTGAACCTCCTATGTCCGACTTCGAGCTAGCTTGTCACGGTGATTCCCGCGTTTCAGGGCCCAAAACCTGGTTCTCCCCGCTTGATGTCTCGACCCTCAACCCCCTCGCGGAACGCGTGGCAGCCGAGGCACAATGCGCATGGCATGGCCGAGGTGCTCGCCCGATTCTGGCTGTAGTTGTGTGTGAATACATAGATGTACACATATATATATATATATATATAATAGAGATATATGTGTACATACACATTTACGCATACAAAGCAGGCTTCAGGTTATATGAAAGCAAAAAGACTGACAGAAAGATAAATAGGTCGATAGATCGATTGATAGCAGGATAGGTAGAGACTGTAGATACACAGATAGATAGGTTTTTAGATGTAAATCGTCGCAGACGGGTGCTCTTCGGCTTGGTAGCTGAACTTGGCAGCTGAACCTTTATGGCCGCGTGGTAATGCTATCATGCACTGACACGCTCCAAATACAGCTATTGGAAGTTAGAACTCTCACAAGACAGTTTTTGGCCAGAGGCGCGGGCGGTCGCTTTGAGCGACGAAGGTGAAGGTGGCCACCATGCCTTTGTGGTTGCTTCGAACTCTGCTACGGTGACGGCCATCGACGTCTCTGACCCGGCTCGTCGACGGGAGATCTGGGGAGTTGTGCTGTTCGTATAGAGGACTAAAGTGCGATCACTGACAACTATAGCCATAGCAAATCCATGCCGCCAGCCGCATTTTTTACCGTTCTCCTTCACGATTGGGGCAACTAGTGCTTAGTGGCTGAGACCTGCAGAGGCAAATATGCGCGTGGTTGGGTCTTTGCAGGCATCTTGGTGGCGAGATCAGATGGCTAACTTGTATTGGTGTTTCTGGTCCTTTGAGGCCTATCCAAGCATGCGCAACTTATAGCAGACGCCAGAAATTTGGAACATCAACATCCTCATGCCCTTAAGCTAAAGTATAGGGGATCCTAGCACCAATCCTCTTAAACCCATGTTCCAACTTTCTGGGGTTCACTGCAGGGTGAACGCCAAGGCTGAGGCAGTGCTATGTCCCATGCCGGTAAGGTACCAATTGCAATAGCCTCACTTCTGATTCCTATTTGATTGATCCGATGCGCGAAGCCGTGCCAGTTGCTGTTTCTGAGCTGTAGAAGGTTCAGCGCTAGAGTCGCACGGGAAGAAAGCCTTGGTGGCAGTTGTGCATCTAATGCAGGGCAGTGCAAGGGTCCTGGTCATGGTTGTATGCCCCCCGAATCCCCCCGACTCAGACCGCAGCAGCTAAGGACAAAGTGGCCCTCAGCGGTGCCCGGGCCATCGTTGTCAAGGGAATGTATGCCTTTGTCGCAGGCGCCCGCCGGCCTCGACCCCCGAAATCCAGAATAAGATCCGCATTCCAATGCGATTTCCTGCCGTCAGCATTGTGAGAAGACTCGGGGTTTGAGACAGTTGAGCTTGAGACCCGCGTGCTTGCAGTTGTGAAGCTTGCTTTCTGGATGCAGGAGAGTGCACGTAGCATAGCATTGTGGCAGCTGCCGGGAAGGCACCTATTCGCACACATTGTCGATTATCGACATCTCCCAGCCTGCGCACATGGCTTTGACAGGCAGAGGGGGCTTGTCATGTTATCGCATGTCTGCAGATGCCAGGCAGGATCGGAACAACGTTGTAGGCACAGAATGCGGCTACATGGCCCGCTGTACTTTAGGGGCTGGCAGTGGGCAATCCATGCAACCAACTAAAGCTCTTCTGGGTCTGCGTGCAGATGTCGGATGCTGGCCTCAGGAACTTACCACGATGCTGATGACATGCAGTTTCCGACCGGCATCGACGTTTTTGGCGACCTTGGCCCGATATAAGCGAAGCAGCTGTTTTGGTAGTACGGGGGGAGTTTTCGAGTGAAAACCGGGGTGCGAAATGAAAGGGAGAAGGCAGAGTATGGGCACAATGAGAGCACCCCGGAGCTTGTATCATGGACTGATATATACCAGCATTTGTGCATCTCGTGTGTTCCAAGCCTCAGCTGAACTGAGCGGCATGGCAAGAGATAAAGCTCCAACGCAGGCTCTGAAGAAGCTGTGCGGGAAGGGCGGGAGCCGAGCGAATACGTTGTGCGGCCGAGCAAATCTCCGTCGCTTTGTATGGTGTGACTGTGACCTCCAAGGCGATGGAAATGTGGAAGGAGTCCTCGTCATAGTGCTTATAATGCCTCTGTAGATGACGATGAAAACATGCAAGATGTGCAAGCACATAGAAAAGTGAGGAACGATGCGGGTAAGCATACGGGGCACATCATGGACAAGCGTTGTACAACAAGCACTGAGGTCACAATGCTTTCATCCAAGAACATGAAAGTTGCGTGTCTGACAGTAGCGTTAGGAAGCAAGTTGAGACATGCACGAAGTGTCGCAATTCCGTGCTAAGACAACTTCGTGCTTGTCGCGAGCTCCTCGGGCCATGCGCTGGTCATCGTCGATGTCTCGAACCCAGCGTCGCCGCAGAAATACAGCTGCCGGGCCGCTGAAGCAGTTCTGGACGTTTGCAGGTGCTGAAGTTTGCATTGCCGAACATGACATGGTCTAAGATGTCTAAGTAGGCATCCATTCTAGACACCATGGGTTAGCCAAGGCGTTGTCAAAGACGCCCCAAGCCTGCGAGAAGCACGTTGCGTCATCGTGCAGGGCAAGTATGCCTATGTCGCAGACTTGCATTCAAGCTACGTGATATCATGCGGGCGAGTTGAGACGGAATAGCCATGAAGACTTTCGGCACAGTGACTATGCTGCTGCTCTCCCATTTATCTAGCCCCTCGATTGGCCACGCAGGTACGACAGCTGTAGACTCGACCTGTCAGTGACTACCTACCTTGTCGAACCTGCGTGAAGACTGCCACCAAGGTCGCCAGTGCCACGCCCAACTCGCTTTCTGCGGTCACCTCAGATTCGAGCCGGGAAAAGCCGCGTTCGAACGAGTCGTCGTAAGTGGAAGCACGTTGTGGTTGTGGACGGTTGTGGTATGTTTTGGCTCTGCACCTGGTGAATTATTCTGAGCTGATTGTCGTGCGACGAGTTTCATGTATAATGTAGGTTGAGTGCTAAAAAATAATGTAGGTTGACTTGTTTTCATGGCTCCCGACTGTGGCCAAGCCCGACACCCAGGTTATTGATATCTCGGACATGCGCAATCCTCTTCTTGTCTCCATTGTGGAACGCGCAACTGCCGACATGGCAAGCCACGTTGCTGTCGACTGTGCCTTGGGCAGAGTCAGAACCGTCGATCAGAACTTCTTCTTTTCAGGATCCTCGGCCGAAGTCAAAGTCTTGAGGCCGCTTTGCATACGTGGCGAGTGCCTACAACGACGCCCTTACTGTCATTGACATCCGCGACCCTCGGGCACCTCGCTACGTTGGAACCCTGAAGGTTCGGACCTCGGCATGTCATTTTGCAATGGGGGCCAGTGACGACAGAGGTTGGCCAGTAGTGGGGCATGTTACAGCATGTTGAAACGGGAAGATCATGCACCCTGTGCATTCCGATACGGCCAAGGACAACTCCACACAGAACGGCATCGAGACGGCCGCTGGGCTTTCAGTTGAGAGCGTTGAGTCCTCGGCTCACAGCAGGAGCACCTTGTTCCTGCCGCTTCTACTGAACCTAATCATGCGACCACCTGGCCATTACGCAGTTTCCTGAGCAGTTTTGGCGTCAGCAACTTGGGTCTGAAGGGACCACGGTGTCTTGATGTTTGTTTTGATCGGAAATTTCCGGACCGAGAGAACATATGTATGTACTGCATGCAGTTTCATGTACTCGCGGTGATTCCGGACGATGGAAAGCGACAACATCCTGCCTCTGCAGCAGGTGGCTATTGCAGGGAAGTATGGAGTTTTTGTCAGCCCGGCGACGGACGCAATGGTTGCTCCTGGGTGACATTTCGTGCATGACATGGGCCATTGTTCCCCTCGTGCACACACCGACCCCCTGGCTCCGTTCGGCTCGCCCCATGCGATTCTCCAGGCATGGCAGCTGCCGTATTACTGCGATGCAGGGTCTCCGTCTGAGGCACAGCAGTTTGGAGAATCTCGGCAGCAGTCGATGCGGCTAGTGAAGAAGCAGTTTTCCATGAAGCGTCTTCGTGTCTCCGGCGTGTGCAAGGACTGTTCCCGCCGCGTGCACAGTTGTAGCTAGCCGTATGTGCCGTCAGGGTAGGCTAGCAGTCAGACGGACCAGGGAGTGTGAGACAGCGTGATACATTGCCATTGCGCCGCTCGTTTCTTGTATGCGGTTCGACTCCCATGAATGCAATTTGGCTGATTGTAGGGTGCAGGGATGTGCAGGGGGACTAAAGGTTCGGACAGACCAATCTCGCCCCACGGTAGTCAGCTTACAGCACCCGATGCAGAATCGATGTATTTCTTACCTAGTCTGACATGTTCGCTGTACCTGCAAGCTACACATCGCGTGGATGTCCTGCACAGGAAGAGGCGGAGGCAAACGTGCCAGTGGCAGAGCAAGTGCCAGAGGAAGAGGCGGAGGCAAACGTGCCAGTGACAGAGGAAGAGGCGGAGGCAAACGTGCCAGTGACAGAGGAAGTGCCAGAGGAAGAGGCAGAGGCCAACCTGCCAAATGCACCGGTGTGGTGAGATCTGAGTGCTGCCTGGCCTCTGTTTATGTGAGATCAGCAAATCGTGAGACGGAGCCACAGTCCCTGCAATTGCGGCCTTCAGACGATTAGTCTGCATGCCTCCACTGTAGTCGTGCGAAGTGTCGTGGCTCTTCCTTTTTCTACAGCACTGCCTGCGAGTCCATTGTGCTATATAGTTAATATATAATTGCTGTGAAGTCCCATCCTGTGAACGAGCCTGTGTGAATTCAGCTAGCAGCAGGTCGTGATGTTGTTGTTGAGACTAGGGACGCAGGATCGTGAAGCTTTCCACGAAGTGAACACAAGGCAGCATAGGATCAAAACAAAAAGCCTGCATGACAAGTTTTGTTGTTTTTGCCTACCCCTCGCATGATGTGCTGTGCACCTGAGTTATTTTGTTCAAGCCTGCTTCATTGCAACATGCTGATGCCCAGTTCTATGAGAGCCCTCACTATGACGAGCTCCCGACGTAGGACACGTCATTTGATCCCGCGAGAATGATAGTGTGCGGCAAGCGAAGCAAGCAGAGTTCAGCTGTGGAGAGGTTCGCAGCTTTATGGATGTCAGAATCCCACCAAGCCAGGAGAGCCTTGCAACCTGCGATGCAGATTGGACACGAGGTTCCACATGGTTTTAAGATGCCGAGCAAACACGCATCACCTCGCAAAAGCGAATTGATGCAGATGATGCCGTGAGGTAAAAATGACGTCGGTGTGCAGTGCTTCCAGTTTACTGTGCTCACTGGGTCAAACATGGGGCAGCGGCTCATCCCATCTTCTGTTGGCATGTTGCCCCAGCTGGCATAGACCAGGTCGACTTCACCGTGCGTCTCCTGTTTGTGGGTTCTGCGCCAATGCCAAATCTACATGCCCGAGGTGGCTGTGCAGGGGTTGCCGCGCCCAGCTGCTTTGCGCGGGACAGTCATGGATAAAGGTCCCAGGATCTCCCAGGGCTCGAGCCGAGTTAGCCGCTCTCCACGTCCAGCGTAAGGATGTTTAAGAAAGCGGCAAAGACCCGCCTGTAGCAGTTGCGTCTGCACCCGGCCGATCGTGTTCAGGTATGTGCTACAAGTAGGGATGTGTTGTTGCTTTCTACCCTGTCCATTACCCTGTCCGATCTGTGAGGAGTGTATGCATTGCATGCTGTCTCAGTTCTTGTTTTTTTTTCGCTTCTTGCTGCTACTGGTAGCGTGATTGCTTCCAGATTTGGTTTGTTGTGGACTTAGCCGCAGCGGAGACAGAAGGGAACGGTGGAACGCTCAGATCCACCTTAAACCTTGAAACTGACGCCTGCTTATGCATGACCCTGATTGAATGACCGACTGACTGACTAATTGACGGGACGCCAATGATGCTCATGATGCCTGTGCTTGGTGGGCCCGGAAAAGGGGCGGGTTTTGGGGGGTTGTGCATCTGTAGCTGCCTCTGGGAGAGGCGACGGCTTTCCTCGGAACGCCGGTCCTGTCTGTGACTGAGGTAAATTTTGTGTCAGTTTTCCTGTTAAGCGCTCGCCGGCCGCTGCTTTCTCGGGTCGCAGCATTCAGACCGGTATGTACAAGCTCTAAACCTCAAAGCTACTTGCTTCGCCAGAACATAGCAGAGGTCCAGTAGCCAAGAGTCACGCTGACACAGCGCCAAGTGAGACGAAAACAGCCAGTGTCCTTCCTGCTCCGCAGCTTCCCCATGGCCCCCGCTTAGTGAGCTTTCGTCTTGGGGCACAAGTTCACGTAAACAGGTCGATAGAGAGATAGATAGACAGACGGATAGATAGAGAAAGTACCTGCACTTCAGCTATATGGTATAATAATATATATATATATACACACAATGCAAACATATATGTCTACAGGGATGTTTTCGTGTGTTCATGTGTTGTCGACACAAATTTGACACGTATCACATACAGTCCAGCCATTAAATCCTTTCAGCGTGCACAGTTGCTGACGGTTAGTAGTGGAGCAATGCCTCCTGCGAGGTGAAGGCTTGAGTATTAATTTATGTTATGATGCTGTCTTCAATTTACTGTCAAGCCTTGTGCCTCACACGCGTGACGGACATGTGTGGGGCCTTGCCAGCTGTGTACGAGAGTGAGAGTCGAATCCGTTTCAGCGAGACGGAGCGTTGGTTGAAAATCTTAGCTTCATCAGCACGGTTCTCGCGCGCTACATTCGGGGAGGCATGTATGAGACGACCTGTGCTCTACCCATCGTGCCACTGGCACCCACTGCTGCATACGTACTTGAGTTCTCGGAGTCGACACCTGAGTTTGTTCAGTCGTAGCTTAGCTTATTCGTTGTTTTACTCGTAGCGTATCCGTAGCATATTTGAACAGCGAGCATGCAAAGCATGGCCTTGCGGAGGTGAAGATTGAGGTTGCCAATGGAGAAGAGGTTCTGCCCCAGTTTTGGATGTGTCCCGCGAGCTGTGGCTATGGATTGCAGTTGCATGGGAGGGATACGCAGGTATTGTGTCATGTGCAGGTCGCACTGACGCTGTGAAGGGGTCCTTCTGATCAACTACCAGGATTGGGGTGTTAGCTCCTTCGTCGGGGTATGAGTCACCAGAAGGTGCAGGAGCTGTCGGTCGAGGTGTGTGCTTGGTTGCGAACTCGCTCGGCCCACAAGCCATCAAATCCAGCACACAGCACACAAGTTCCTGAACTGAAGACTTTCTTCGGACGCTGGTTTGAATGACATGACTTCTAGTACGCCAAGCCCCGCATCTAAATCTACACTGTGAGCCAAAACCTTTGAGAGCCAGTTGTTTTTTGAACGTGTATGTGCAATGGCAGACTCTCAAGTTGTCAAGTCCCACTGATCCAGTGGCAACATACGACAGCTAGAAGGCCTTGCCGGCTACGAGAGCTGCCGTAGCCCCTAGAACATACCTCGGTCGACATGAGTAGAAGATTTAGATGAGTCAACTGGCTGCTTTCTGCAGCATGCGGCTGATACTGAGCTAGCAGAGAGCCGGCTGCAGCCTCAGATTATGTTGGTAACAAAACCTCGCGGAGCCGGCTTGAGTTCAGTCTTACTTCGGCAGTGAGGAGGCAGGATTGAACGGTTCCCAGCATTGCCTGGATTTTAGTGTCGGGGTGAGTAAATACAAAAGCTCAAAGAATTCCTGGGTTTGTAAGTGCAAGGAAGCGGCCGGATTGATATATGGTGCGACATTCTAAGCTGGGCGGGTGGGGGGGGGGAAAAAAAAAATATATATATATA
>CAJNDV010032007.1:30602-43999 GCA_905221635.1 Symbiodinium sp. CCMP2456 | reverse complement strand
GGTTTATGGCTATAGCGCTAGCTATAGGGTTTAGGGTTTAGGGTTTAAGGTTTATGGCTATAGCGCTAGCTATAGGGTTTAGGGTTTAGGGTTTAAGGTTTATGGCTATAGCGCTAGCTAGGGTTTAGGGTTTAGGGTTTATGGGGTTTATAGGGTTTACAGGGTTTGTAGGGCTTATAGGGTTTATAGGGTTTATGGGGTTTATGGGGTTTATGGGGTTTATGGGGTTTATAGGGTTTATAGGGTTTATAGGGTTTATAGGGTTTAGGGTTTATAGGGTTTATAGGGTTTAGGGTTCAGGGTTTATGGGTATAGCGCTGGTCAGGTTGAGCTTGGTTTTTTGAAGGGAAGAGCTGGGTGGTATGATGGGCATAAGCCTTGAAGAGTTATTATCAAGGTTTGTGGGTTTTCTTCGCTGTTGTTTTTTTGATTTGGCTACTTCATAGGGTTCTTATACTCGGACAAAACTATCTACCGCCTTTAACATTGTCATTGCTGCTCTAGTTGCAACAAAAACCGGTTCGATTCGTTTGTGACGAAGATGATAATGCCAGTGGCCAGTGGCGATGACGGCCATTGTTGTTACTGGTGTTGTGAATACTCCTCTCACTGTAGGAAATTCGACACTACGTTTATCTTGTACAAGGCTGATGCACACGAAATGCTGAGACCTATGTCAAAAACGCATGAATCACGTTGTCGATCATGCAGAAAGCTACGTAACGCAGTCCTTTTTACCAGGGGCGCGGGAAGGATGGGTAGCCTCCCCCGGCATGTGGCTCAAACCGCAAAAAGCCACAAGGGTCTATTCGGGCTTGAAGCAAGCGCAGTCTTAAGTCAATATCTGGGTGCCCGTACAAAGAATCAGATCAGGGAGTCCGGTATAGGGTTCCCAGAGACTCCAATATCCCTTAATTAAGGAATATACCTTAAATCATATTACGGATCCTATTATAATTTAAGGTATATTCTTTAATTAAGGGATATTGGAGTCTCTGGGTTAGGGGTTTAGGGGTTTATGCAAGATGTCATCGGACGGCCGATGCGAGAAGAACGCGGGCTTAGGGGTTGAGGGTTTATAGGGCCTGGGGTTCACATTTTAGGAGTTCAAGTGTTGGCTTCGGATCGGTTTTAGTGCTCAGAATTCAACACGGAGTTGAGAGATTGAGGGATGCGAAGGCTTGCATGCTAAACCCTAAACCCCAAAGTACCTGTACTACCCTAACTATATATAATCATCGTTCATAGTACCCTCGTAGAAACCTTATGAAGCCTTACAGACCCTTGAAAGGAACGCTAAACCCTTTGAGCTTCGGGCAAAAGACACGAAGCTACGACTTTGAGATTTGCATTAGGGTTTGGGGTGTCGGGTTCTGGGCTTGGGGTTTGGGGCTTCGGTCCTAGACATTTGCGACCAACAGCATGTCGATTGCAGTAGAAGTGGCATTGCTCAGTGGGAAGACAGCTACCGTTCAAGCTGGCTTGGAAGAAGTGGTCGAAACGCTCAGACTTCGTGCGCAGACAGCGCTCGGAGTCGGGCGAGGACGGCTGATGGACTCATTTGGAAGCTTTCTGGATGCATGTGCACGGATCAGGGATGCTGGGCTGCAGAGTGGCGATTCTTTAACCTTGCAAATCAATCGGATTCAAGCGCGTGGCAACACTGACGCGTTTGCTGCAATTGTCGGCGACGGTTCCGTCGTGACTTGGGGAAACCCTCGCTCCGGTGGTGACAGTAGTGCTGTGCAAAATCGGCTGAAGAACGTGCAACAGATCCAGGCCTCTCACGGTGCTTTTGCAGCCATTCTTGGTGATGGATCCGTCGTGACTTGGGGCGATGAGCGTTATGGCAGTGACAGTAGTGCTGTACAGGATCGCCTGAACAACGTACGGCAGATCCAGGCCACGCGACACGCCTTCGCTGGCATTCTCGAGAATGGATCCGTCGTGACTTGGGGCGATGCACGCTACGGTGGCGACATTGGGGCTGTGGAAGATCAGCTACGAAACGTATTCCGAATCCATGCGACATGTTGCGCTTTTGCTGCCCTTCTCAGCGATGGTTCTGTCGTGACTTGGGGTCATGCTGACAAAGGTGGAGACAGCAGCACAGTGCATGATTTGCTGAAAAACGTGCAGCAGATCCAAGCTAGTGACTGCGCTTTTGCTGCGATTGTTGACGATGCGTCTGTTGTCACTTGGGGCCCTGCGTGCTATGGTGGTGACAGCACAGTTGTTGCAGATTGCTTGAAGAATGTGCGTCAGATCCAAGCCACAGCTTGCGCCTTTGCTGCCATTTGTGGTGATGGATCCACCGTGACCTGGGGTGAAGCTCGATACGGTGGTGACAGTAGCGCAGTGCAGGCTCAGCTGGCGAATGTGCAGCAGATCCAAGCCACTGAAGGTGCTTTTGCTGCCATTCTTGAAAATGGATGGGTCGTGACCTGGGGTGATGCCGACTATGGTGGTGACAGCAGTGCTGTGCAGCATGAGTTGAAGACAGTGCTGCGCATCCAAGCCAATGACTGCTCTTTTGCCGCCATTCGTTTTGATGGATCAGTGGTTACATGGGGTGATGCTGAGTATGGTGGTGACAGTAGTGCTGTTCAGGATCAGTTGAGGAATGTGCAGCAGATCCAAGCCAGCGACAATGCTTTTGCTGCCATTCTTGAAGACGGATCTGTTATCACTTGGGGCGATGCTCACTACGGTGGTGATAGTGGTGCTGTGCAAGATCAGCTGAAAGATGTGCAGCAGATCCACGCCACTGACTCTGCTTTTGCTGCCTTTCTTGGTGATGGAGCTCTTGTGACATGGGGTAGGCGACGCTCTGGAGGCGACAGTAGTGCTTTGAACAAGCAGCTGCCCGAGGCTTAGATCTGGTGTGTATCGCTTGCTTTTCGGAATGCTTCATGCTCGCACGTCAAACAGTGCGCGATATACTCAAGAGCTGAGGGTCAATGTGCCCATATAGTATATACTTTGGCCTGAAAGTAGTCTCTATATAGGTACTTTGGACCCTGAGGGTTCAACCCTACACCCTAAAGCCCCCCTCCCCCACCCCCAAAGCTCGAAATTCGCAAACCCAAGGCCCAGACCCAAAGCCCCAGCTGTTGGCAAAGCTGGTTTTCTTCGGACGGCGGGCATGGGGTTTGGGGTTTAGGGTTTAGGGGGTGATACTTCAGAACTTCAGCTTTTGTTAAGTGTGAAATTGAGTGTTTGCGTTTTGGGGTTTAGTTTGGGGTTTTGGGTCGTTTGCGTCCTGTAACCGGGTCTGAACCTCCTTGTGTATAGATCGTCTGCTGCGACCTCCAACCCCCGTCCCCCCAAAAATGCAAAATCCTTCATGCTTTGAGCTAAAATCCACGCCGAGGAACGATGCACCTCGGCACAACTCCCGAGCGGCAAACGGGAGTCCGGAGTTTGGGCTGTATAGGGTTTATAGGCTTACCGGCCGGAATTCTGCGTTGCGGGGATTCCTTGGAGGAACATGGGACTTAATAAGTAGGCTATATAACTATACTTAATTGGTGCTATACGTATAATCATAAGTCTAGTTCGCTAATTCGTTTATAACCTAGTTGCTTACCAAGTCCCTACACCCTAAACCCTAAACCCCCTTATCCCTAAACCTTTAAGTAGAGTTTAAGGGCTCAGGAAGGCCAGCTTCGGGACATTCCTGAGCTTGCCCCGGGCGGGCTGACGGCAGGAGCCATGCCCAAAGGGTCCAAAGTGCTTAAGAAAGGGGCCTTATCTATTTAGAATAGGGTTTTGGGGGAAGTATTCCCCCATAACAATACATAGGACCCTTTGGGATATTGCCCGAGCTCCATTCCTAAGGCCAGGAACTGTTCGAAATCTACAAGTCAAGCTTCTGACTTATCGCTGCAGTCATGCCCTTACACTCGACGACCTCCTCTGTAAACTCAAGACTTATAACCATAGGCAAGTAGTTCCTTTTAGGGGTTCATATATAGAATCCTGTAAGGTAACCCCAAAAAGGAACTACTATGGGGCCTATGGGTATCTGTATGCTTGGAGTCTTACTCCAAGTCGGTAGATCTCTAAATTATGGTCCCTTTTAGGGTCCTTTTTACAAGGGTGCTGTACTATTCTGGGGCCCTAGAAAGGGAACCTATAATTTAGAGACCAGGTATGCAAAAAAGTACGTACGTACGGGGTCTAAAGTCTATAAATAGTATCTACTTTGGGCCAATTGGAGCCCCAGGGTTAGTCTACAGGTCCGCGTGCCCACACTCTTAATGCCAAGGTATATACAACATAGGTACATGTGCCCTATCCGACCTTATACTTTGGCCTTAACGTAGTTGCTATATAGGTACTTTGGGGGCCAAAGTATATACGATTTGGGCACATGGACCCTTAAGGCTTAAACCCTAAACCCCAAACCTCTAGTCTAGGGTACCCTTATAGAACCCTTACAGGAGCCCTAGAAGAAGCCCTTATGGATCCCTTTAAGGAACCCTTTTTGAGGGTTAGATGTAGGTCGATGTCCTCTGCCTGGAAACCTGAAGGTTCATGGTCTTAGTAATGTACAGCTAGTACCTGAACCCCCCAAAGCCCTACCTTTTTAGGGCTCCTTATTGTGATGTCTTTATACAAGTCCTAAAAAAGGTAGGTTATTTGAGGCTAGGGTAGTACCTGAACTGGTTACCTTATGTAGAACCCTAGTTACCAAGTTACTAAAGCAAAAACCCTAGACCCTAAACTTTAAGTTGCTAAAAAAAAAATCAGGAGCCTTTGAGCAGTGTTACAAGGCGCTACAAGGCGCTAGTTCTAAGAGCAGGCAGTACAGCCCCTAAAGGGTTTAAGGACCAGATCGCCAGCGAGATCCAGGCGGACGCGGAGGCCAGGGCCAAGTCCTCTTCCGAGGACAGGGGCCAGGCGGCAACAGGCGACCGGAGGGCAGGCGCAGTTCCCGACGGCTGCCGGCTCGTCAGCGGTCGAAGCCTCGGGGTGGCGCCTCCCAGGCGGAGATAGGTTACAGAGAGATCGTCGATGACAGGCGGGCCTTGTGCAGTCAGGCGTGGCGTCGCCACGTCTATGTCAGGGAGCAGGCCGGTGCCAGGACGGAGCAGGCCGTGCCCGACGACATGCTACGAACCACGAGTAAAGCCTAAGCCTCACCACCGCCATCATCCACATCTGATCTATCCTGCTCATGTTAGTCAACACTTTCGCCACTTACTCTTTCACAGATACAAGTCACGAGATACTGGATATTCGTTAGTCGTGACTTGGAAATGGTTACTTCCCTAAACCCTAAACCCTAAACCCTTGTTGCTGGTTGTTTTGCTCGTCAGCCACAGCATAGAGTTCCGCGAGCGAATGAATTATCAGTGGTAGGTTTTACTGCACGCTAATGGTGGTAGACCACGGCATTGTGGTACTTGGATTCATGCGACTTACTAAGTACAGTTATAAGTACTGTAACTGGGTTATCAAGAACTGTAAGAATAGTTGCCTTATTTATATCGCCAGCATGAACCTCCAAGCAGTGGCAGTAGCACAAGTAGTCCTCGAAGTTTTATCAGTACATTAAATTTTCAACCCGTCAACGAGTAAAGTCTAAGCCCGAAGCCCTAAACCCAAATCCTGAACCCCTAAACCCCAAACTCCTGAACCCCTAAACCCTAAACCCTCAGCCCCTACACCCCTGAATCCCTGAACCCCAAACCTTAAACGATATCAACATGCGGATTGTAGCTTTCCTGAGGCCGCGACCATGGAGTGGTTTTACCTTCAAGGCCAGCTCATGTAGGCTACTTGGAGGCTCCTGAGAAGGATTCAAAAGGGTTTTGAAGGTTTTACTTTTATAAAGGGTGTTTTACGGGTTTTAAAGGGTCTCAGGGTGTAGGTGACTAAGTAAGTACAGGTGTATGTTTAGTCGCAGTCACCTCTAAGTAAATTCAGCATACTTAGCCTTAACTCAACGCTTAGAAGGTCAAGGGATCCAGGGTTGAACATCCCAGTCTAAATGCGTCACCGAGAGCCTTGAGACCTCAACTAAAACCCTGAAGCCTAAGCCAAGGTTTAAACCTCTAAAGCCCCAAACCCTGAACCCTAAACCCCTAAACCCTAAACCCTGATCCCTACACCGTTAAGATTTTCCCTTGCTCGCCGGACCGCAGAAATTGGGGCTTCTGGGGTTCACTAAGCTGTAAGCCCTGTAGGATTTATTTTTTCGGTTTGGGTTTAGGGCTTTAGGGGTTTAGGGTTTAGGGAGCTTCTCTAAAAACCAACAAGCCTGTGCGAAACTCTAAATCCCCAAGCATGCTGCAAGTCTAAACCGTAAACCCTGAAGCTTCCGAAGTGGCAATTTGCTGAGTCCCTTGTCGTTCCCTCATTGTTTCCCTGTTGATCCGTATTGGGGAACCCATGGTTAGTTTTTGTTTCTACGACCCTGAGCCCTGAACCCTTGAGGAGTCAACCTCGAGCACCGGGATCGTCGGGGCCGAACGCCACTGATGCCGCTTGCATCGTTTAGGGTTCAGGGTTTGGGGATACGGGGCTCACAGGGTTTAGGGTTGCGGTTTCTGGAATTTCAGAACCTTAATGATCCTGTCCAAAAACACATCCTAAGCTCCAGACCCTGTACCGTGTCAAGAGGCTGAAGATCAAAATCAAGCTGTGCGCCTGAATGATCAGTCTTGCTGCTCCTGTGCGGTCCTTGCAATTATACTTGCAGTATAATAAACCCCCCAAAACCTCTCCGAATTGTTAAGGCCCCTCTCTATGCCCCGTCTTCGACCATTGCAAGGGACGTACCCTATCTTATCCCAAACTGTCCTGAATCCTGAACCTCACCGAAGCCCAAGACCCGAAACCCCAAACCCCACATCAATTGTAGCTCCGTCTCCTGGTTTAACAAATCCTAAATCCTAAACCTTGAACCCCTAAACCATAAACCCATTAAGTTGATCTTATAACCCTAAGCTTCCAGGGACCTCATTATTGGGTCCTTAAGGGGTCTAGGGCCCCAACTATAAGGTCCATGGAAGCGCAGGGTAAGGGAACACCAAAAAGGAGCTCAACGGAGACTAGAAGTAGACTCTACCCCCACACCCCAGACTGGCCGCAGACCGGAAATCCCGTACTGAAGCAACCCAAAGGGTTCTAAGCTCTTACATCGTAGAACGCAGGGTTATAGGGTTTAGGGGGTTGCTGCGGTCGGACCTACCATTATGATTTGGGTTGGTATTTCCCCCATATGCGGTTAGGACCCTGTGGGCACTGGCTTCCAGCATTCAGGCTGGCGTGCATCAAGGGCCACCTTCGTGCAGTCCAATGGCTGTTTGATCCTCAGTGGTGTGCGTAAGAGACTTCAGTGTTGTATTGGGTTTATGGCGAGCTTTTAGGGCTGTATTTGTGTTTGATCAGGGCTTCGGTGGCTTGGCATTCTTTTGCGAGACCTGTTACTTTGGTTTGGAGTCAAGGTACAATGACTTTACCCCCCCCCCCCCAACAAAAAATAAGTCGGTACTGTGTGTGTACCTGGAGCCTTTGAGTTTCGCTGCAGGTTGTTATTATTACTACTATTATTAGTATTATTATTCCCGTTATTACTATTACTATTATTACTATTAATCATTATTGCCGTGTCCAGACATGGAAATTCCATTTCCTGTTGGCAAGATGAGAGGTGGTTCGCTGACTATTCAGTTTCCTGTTGGAAAGCTCGAGCGTGGTTCGCTACACATGTGAGTTGTGTATGTGTTGCGATTATACGATTTAAGGTTTAGGGCAAACCCTAAACCCTAAACCCTAAACCCTAAACCCTAAAAGTTTAGGGTTGTAGCTTCTTCGGCTCAGAGATCCACTTTGGCAGCCAGTCCCGACACCCACAGAACGAAGGCAATGTGGGACTTTCCGAAAATAAGGGTTTAGGGCTTTGGGTTTAGGGTTTTAGGGTTTAGGGTTTAGGGTTTAGGGTTTAGGGTTTAGGGTTTAGGGTTTTAGGGTTTTAGGGTTTAGGGTTCAGGGTTTAACCTTGTTTTGGGGTCCTTACTGTATTAGGGTCCCCTATTTTCAGAAACCCCCATGTAGGATTCAGAGAGCTCGACGGGCCAAGTGGGTTAAGGTTTGTTTCAGAGCTTCGGGTTACTGAAAAGCCTACCGGTTTTGGGACCTCTGCCAGGATTTCATTAAAAAAACAACGCAACCCTAAAAAGATAGGTTCGCTTTAGGGTGCAGGTAGGGCCCAAACTGTCCGTCCCGATCGCCCCAGGCTCCGATAAAGTCCGCAGCATTGCTAAATGACCCAATATACTATTCCGACTATACCCTTGTAGTCCCGAATATAAGTATAATATATACATATATATATATATAATGTAATTATTGTATTCTTCTCGAAATCCAATATTAGTCATTATAAGGCTCCGATATCATGTCGGTTGCGGTGGAAGTTGGTTTGCTTAGTGGCAAGACAGCTGCTGTGCAAGTGGGACTGGAGGAGAAGATTGAAACGTTGAGGCTTCGGGCGCAGACCGCGCTTGGAGTGGGTAATGGACGGCTGGTGAACCCATCTGGAAGCATCCTGGATGAATCTGTGCCGATAGAGCTGTCTGGCGTGCAAGACGGTGATGCACTGACATTGCAAATCTACAATACAGTTCAGGTTCAAGCCTCTACGTTCGCTTTTGCTGCTATCCGTAGCGACAAATCCGTCGTGATCTGGGGCATTAAAGAGGGCTGGAGCGTTGACAGCAGTAGCGTGCTGGATCAACTGGAGAATGTGTATCAGATCCAGGGCTCTTGCGGAGCTTTTGCTGCCGTTCTTGGCGATGGATCCGTCGTGACCTGGGGTGATGCCTTGGGCGTTGGTGGCAGCAGTGCTGTGCAGGATCAACTGCAGACTGTGCAGCGAATCCAAGCCACTGATTTCGCTTTTGCGGCCATTCTTGGCGATGGATCCGTCGTGACCTGGGGTGATCCTGAAGCTGGTGGCGACAGCAGCGCTGTTCAGCATCAGTTAAGGGATGTGCATCATATCCAATCCACCGGAAGTGCCTTTGCTGCCATTCTTGGTGATGGATCTGTCGTGACCTGGGGTAATGCCGACGATGGCGGCGACAATAGTGCTGTGCAGCAAGAGCTGCAGAATGTGTGCCAGATCCAGGCATCAGGTGCTGCGTTTGCTGCGATTACTCGTGATGGTTTCGTCGTGACCTGGGGTGCTGCTGCTTATGGTGGTGACAGTCGCGCTGTGAAGGATCAGCTGAACAGTGTGCAGCAAATCCAAGCCGCACTCCGTGCTTTTGCTGCCATTTCAGGCGACGGATTGGTTGTGACTTGGGGTGATGGCGACTGCGGTGGCGACAGCAGCGCTGTGCAGGACCAGCTACGTAATGTGCAGCAGATCCAAGCTTCTCATCACTCTTTTGCCGCCATTCTCGGTGATGGAGCTGTCGTGACTTGGGGTGATGCTGAAGATGGTGGCGACAGCAGCGCTGTGCAGGATCGTCTCAAGGCTGTGCAGCAGATCCAAGCCACCCAGTATGCTTTTGCTGCCATTCTTGGTGATGGCTCGGTAGTGACCTGGGGTTCTACTGGCTATGGTGGTAACAGTAGTGCTGTGCAAGACCAGCTGAGGGATGTGCAGCAGATACAAGCCTCCTTCGGCGCTTTTGCTGCCATTCTTGCGGATGGAACCGTTGTTGCTTGGGGTTATCCTGAAGATGGTGGTGACAGCAGTGCTGTGCAGGATCAATTGAAGGATGTGCAGCGCATCCAATCTACTGCAACCGCTTTTGCTGCCGTTCTTGGCGATGGGTCTGTCATCACCTGGGGCGGTATTGGTATCAATGACGGTTACGCAGTGCTCGGCAACAGCTGAAGAAAGTGTGCCATGCACCACCAGATTAGTTCTGCTTCCTAGACAGTGACAGAGTGTGCAGAAGGGGCAGCTGAAGAATTTGCAGCAGATTTGAGGCTTTCACCGTTAAGGCTATCTTTCAGCGCAATACCTCCATGTGCATTGCGGTGCTGCAGTGCCAACTGTGTTGCAGGGTCAGCTGGAAGTGCAGCATTTGCGCAACACTTGCGCTAACTATGCATGCTAATTATACAGCCGTGTTCAATGACTCTGTTTGATATTCCCTGAACCCGCAACCCGAAATGGTATGGACCATATGATTGGATTACGACGGTTCTATTGCTTGTTGCTCCTACGTCTTTGGGCTGATATAGCCAGGATAAAAAACCGTGCATATGCTTGATTCAGCACAAGATACTTGAACCCTAAACCCTTGCAGCACAGATACTTTACAGGTTTAGGGGTTCAGGGTTTAGGTGTTTAGGGTTTATAGGGTTTAGGGTTTACTTGAACCCCAAACCCTAAACCCTTGCAGCACGGCTGGCGGAGACCTCAAGGGTTCTCGAAGTTAGATAGCCAAGGGGATAACTTTAAAGCTTTCTGGCCTCATATTGGTCTATCTTACCCTAAGCTTCCAGGGACCTCATTGTTGGGTTCTGAAGGGGCCTAGGGCCCTATATATAAGGTCCCGGAAGCATAGGGCTACAAAGTTTGAACTTGTTTGAGCCCGGTTATGGAAGAAGAGAGTTAATTCGGGGTAGCTTTCGGTGGGTTTAAACCCCGAAAGACCCGTTAGCAGACTTCTGTGAAAGGGTGTCTTGGATGGTCATGGCAAGCGCTAGAGCTCTTAGCAAAATCTTCTGCAAGCTTGCTTGGGTATAGCTCTTGGGCCCATCTGGAGTTCCTATGAAAGCCATGCACGTAAAGCCGTACAAAACCCTTACCGAGCCTAACCCCTCTAACCCTGCAGCTGCTGTGTTGGTTTTGGGTTTAGGGAGCTTCCCTTCGTGCTTTTTCGGGGCTTTGCACACTCATTCATGGACTAGAACCCTAAACTCTATAGTCTATAGATCCTAAAACTTCCAAAGCCTGTCTCGCAGTTCATGATTGCGTTGTGCTTTAAGGCTGTCCCGTCACGTCTCTGTGGTGGAGATTGACAACGATGGGCGTACTGCGGCGTTTCTGCACTAGTTTCGGGTTTAGGGTTTAGTGGTTTAGGGTTTAGGGGTTGATGCGGAAGACCAGACAAACCTACTGAGGCCTCACGAAATACGGAAAACCCAAACATCCAAACTCTAAGCCCTCTCAGAGTGACTACTTGTGGCTTCTCGACCTTTGCATGGCCAAAAACGAAATCCGCTTCTTTCTGGTATTTCCATTCGAAGGTCACCCGAAAACTCAAAACCCGGTGAATAATTAGTACGGTAGTTCTATCCAATGTTCTGAATAGAACTTGCGTCAGCGGAGGCACCTGAGCTGCATCACGCACGATTGTTATTGGGCTCCTCTCCAGTATGAGTTCTTTCATGGATTTGTTGTTGCATTCGGTTTTGCTAGTATGAGCTTGAACTTTCCAGTGTAGTGTGCGCTTTGGGCTTTATAGTCAGTACCCTAAACCCCAAAACCATAAACCCTAAACCCTGTCAGTATCCTAAGGGAGAAATTATAGCACACTCCCGAACTGAAATAAGCGTACTGACAGGATGCAGACGTCTCACGGATCGGAAATTCGTGCATACAGGGTTTAGAGTTTGGGGTTTGAGGGTTTATGGGTTTTGGGGTTTGGGGTTTAGGGATTTTAGGGGCTTAGGGTTTCGGGGTTGAGGGTTTAGGGTCTTTTCCGATGATCTGCACATGTCTATACACTTGTTTGCCTTGGCAAACACACATACTTTTGCATTCGTGTACATGTCCATTTCTACATATAGTACAAACGGACATCATCACGGCTGCAATTGCAATCTCCCACCTGCCCACCCACCGTGACCCCTAAAGCCCAAACCCAAACCCCTAAACCCTAAACCCCGAACCTAAACCCCTAAACCCGTGATTCCTAAACCCCTAAACCCGTAAACCCTAATCCCCAAACCCCTAGCCTTAGACCCGTAAACCCCCAAACCCTAATCCCCAAACTCCTAAACTAAAAAAAAAAACCTAAACCCTAACCCCCAAACCCCTAAACCCTAAACCTCAATCCCCAAACCCCTAAACCCTAAACCCTAACCCTAACCCCCTGAACCCCTAAACCCTTAAACCCTAATCCCCAAACCCCTGAACCCTAAACCCTAACCCCCAACCCTAAACCGCTAAACCCTAATCCCCAAACCCTAAACCCGAAACCCTAACTCCCTGCACCCTATTAGGGTTTAGAGTTTTTTTGAGCCTCGACGACAGAGGCTTTGCACCTGGCAGCGGCCGCTGGACACATGGAGGTGATCAAGGCGTTGAGGGTTTAAGGTTTAGGGTTTGGAGTCTGGAGCTTTGGAGGTTTTAGGTTTTAGGTTTAGGGTTTAGGTATAGGGTTCAGAGTTTGGAGGTTTAGAGGTTGTAGGTTCAGGGTTTAGGGTTCAGGGTTTGCAGGTTTAGAGGTTGTAGGTTTAGGGTTTAGGGTTCAGGGTTTGCAAGTTCAGAGGTCTTAGGTTTAGGGTTTAGGATTGAGGGTTTGGGGCTTAGGGGTTTAGGGTTTAGGGGCTAGGGGGGTTTTCAGGTTGTAGGCAGTATGGAGGTCGAATAATATTACGTAGTCCTAGTAGTTAGTAAGAGTTCCTGAGAATTTGTTGGCGATGAGTGGTAGTACCCCCTGAAAGTTCTCATTTAATTATGCTCTAATGCAGCCTGAAAGCCCTGTTCTATTTGCTAAAGTCCCTGAGATAGCAGAGTTTAAGCGGCGCGTCGTACTGTTGCGAGGTCCTAGACCGTTAGCCCACGTAGCAGAGGGCGCGCTGTGTCAGGTTCAGATCACCATCACCAGTTACCACCCCACCGCCACTTCCCCCCTTAGCACTGCCATCATCATACTTCTCACCTAAACCGCCTAAACCCTATAAACCCTATACCCTAAACCCTAAACCCTCAACCCTACACCTTAAAAACCCTATAAGCCCTAAACTCTGTAAGCCCGAAGCCTCACTACCATGGCCGGGGGCAAGAGCACGTGAACTCCTGGCCGTCTTCATCAGCGGTATCACCTTGCATCGTGATGTTCCATGCTTACATTCATCTTTATTGCGGTTTAGGGTTTGGGATTCATGCGCAAGCCCTAAACCCCTAAACCCCAAAGCCCCGGAACCCCTAAACCCTAAACCCCGCAACTCGTGGCTTCAGGCCCCAAACTCTGCTTCGAACCCAAAGCCATGAAGCCGCACACTCCGGGGTTTCGGTTTAGGGTTTAGGGGCACACTCTGTTTCCCTAATAACAAGAAGAAGAAGCAACATAAGAACACTTATAATCGTAATCGTCGTAATAATTGTAATAATCGTCAAATTACTAGTAACAGCAATACTAGTAGTAGTAGTAGTAGTAGTAGTAGTAGAAGTAGCAGCAGCAGGAGTAGTAGTA
>CAJNDV010032007.1:19414-30511 GCA_905221635.1 Symbiodinium sp. CCMP2456 | reverse complement strand
GTAGTAGTAGTAGTAGCAGTAGCATGATAGTAGTACTAACAGTACAGCTCTAAACCGTGCAGCATGGATTTGGGGTCCAGCTTCCGGGCATGGAGAACGTTCCGGATGGAACGCAAAGACATGCACAGCACAGATGTAGGTTAGGAGAACCTGCAACATCGGTGATTCCTTCTCGCGTCACGACCACAAATAAAAAGATCACCGTGCTGCCTCCATCCCGATGTCGAGTCGAGTCAAGAACGATGCCGACAGCCAACACCCTAAACCAGGATCCGAAAAAAAAACTAAATCCCTAAACCCCTATAAGCCCCAAGCCCTAAACCTTATCCAGTTGGGCCATATAGAACTCCTTTCGGTCTCCGGCGGCAAAGACAAACGGAACAAGTAAGACGCAGCCACATCATCACCCTTCGGCACCCCCAGACAACAAAGCCCTAAGAAGGCCCGCTATATCAGGGTTTAGGGCTTAGGGTGTATTACCAATACCGTTCCTTGGGGTTCCTGTTATATTCTAGAACTTGGAATATACCCCATTCCTGCATCGGATCCTACAGCCCTCGAAGCCCAATTGAAAAAAACCCTGAACCCTGAATTGAGCTTTAACCTTTAGAGGTTAGGGCTTATAGGCTTTACCTGGACCCTAAAGAGACTACCTTTTTAGGGTCCCTTATTATGAATTCTTTATACAAGTCCTTAAAAAGGTAGGTTCTTTGGGGTTAAGGTAGGGTTGATGGTCTAGCATAGGAAACCCCACCAGCCCGTGAATCCCTGACCACCCGAACAGCTAAAATCCTCAACCCTATGATACCACGGTTTAGGGTTTAGGGTTTAGGGTTTAGGGGTTTACGGTAATGAACCATACCTGTGACCCCCAAAGCCTACCAAATGGTGAGTTACGACCCATTATTTGCACGGTAGAATCCGTAGTTTTTCAAGTGCCGGGTAAGTTGTATATAGCTAGAATAGCCCCTAAACCCTAAACCCTAAACCCCTAAACCCCTAAACCCTAAACCCTAAACCCTAAACCCACATTCTAAACCTCGAGCCTGCCACTTCCGCACCCTACTTTTTTTTAGTTTACCAAGACCTACTTCTGTCGGGTGCTGAAAGGATTCTACATGGGTGGTTGTCAAAATTATGGTCTTTTTTGGGTCCTTATTATAATACGGCACCTATTATTTAGGGTACCCCAAAAGGGACCATAATTTTGACAACTACCCACATTAGGGTTCAGGGAATCTTGTTTAAAACCCTTTAGAAGCCTAGCCCCTTTAACAATTCAAGCGACAAACAGACAAGTAGCAGGAGTTGGGGTTACGGCTGCAGGTTTAGTGCCGGAGAAGGAGTTATATATTAGGGGTTCCATGAAGGTTAATACCTATAGGGTTTAGGTTGGATACTGCCCCCACTCAGCAACAGTTAAATTATACTTATAATACGGCCATATAAGGCCCTGAATAATTGTCTTATTGTAGACCGTATGGGGGCAGTACTCAAGGTTTTATAAACCCTAAACCCTATACCCTACACCCTAAACCCTAAACCCCAGACCTTAAACCCCAAACCCTAAACCCTAAACCCCAAACCCTAAACCCTAAACCCTAATCCCCAAACCCTAAACCCCCAACCCTAAACCCTAAACCCTAAGCCCTAAACCCCAATCCCCAAACCCTAAACCCCTAAACCCTAAACCCTACACCCTAAACCCCAAACGCTAAACCCTAAGCCCATCCAGCTCCTGGTGCACGTCCTCGGGCTTCCTGCGCTCCACGGCGCGGGCCCCGGGGCGTTCACGGGGCCTAAGCCCTGCTGCAAAAGCCGTTAAAGGGGGTTTAGGGTTCAGGGTTTAGGGTTTAGGGTTCAGGGTCTAGGGTTTAGGGTTTAGGGTTTAGGGATTCAGGGTTTAGGGTTTAGGGTTTAGGGTTCAGGTTTAAGGTTCAGGGTTTAGGTGTGTCTCCTTTAAGTGAACCACAGGGAACTATAAGTTTTTACTATATAAGTTTTTTTTTTTTACGGAGCTTCAGGCGTTTTAGGAACTTTGAGTCTGGGGTCTGGGAACTTTTTGGGGATCCCAAAACCTACCGTTTTAAGGGTTCTACCCTCCAATTAAGGGGTCATAACCTACTATTTTGGAGGGTTTGGGGTCACAGGTTCGGACTACTTGAAGTTTCATGGGTGGGAAGGGGGGTCTCTTTGAGTTTATATAGGGGCTTCTGGAGAAGCTGGTGGGTGCTTTGGGAAGACTGGTATAACCAAAAGCACTGTCTGGGAAGGAGTAGTACAGAAAGCAGGGAAGCGCAGATATGTTTTGGGCTTCCTCTGTGCTTACTGTTGGTGGGCAATTTCATGGCTTTCCAGGTTCAGTTGAACCGGCATTCAATCCAGACTTGTCACGCCCAGCTCGCACAAACCTGTTAACGCGCGCATACTGCTCGCTGTAAAGTTTCTGCCGTCCAGCCACAACTCAAGTATTTTCGAGCCTCCAGCTCCCCTGAATCGAATCTCGAGCCAGTACTTGGAGGTTCATGGGATTGTGAAGGTATAGTTATAAAAACCTTAACTTGGGTTACATGTAGTTATTGTACATGCAGTTACCTTATTTACAACCCCAGTTACTAAGTCCCATGATGCTGCAACTAAGCAATCCCTAGTCCCGAAGACATCGGATTCCTGTGTTCGAGATGTCGATTGCCGTGGAAGTTGGGCTGCTCAGCGGCAAGACAGCGACTGTGAGCGCAACCTTTGACGAAGACGTGGAAACGCTGAAGCTTCGGGCACCTTAGGGGTACTTAGAAATAACTTTCAATCTTTGGCTACTGTAAACCCTAAGAAGCAGCTAAACAATATGATTTTTGCTAGGGGTCTAAGTTCAGTATAGGCACAGGCTGCCCTTGGAGTCGGATGTGGGCGGCTGCTGGACTCATCTGGAAGTGTGCTAGATGTACGTGCTCCGATAAGGGACACCACGTTGCAGACCGGTGATTCGGTAACTTTGCACATAGGCCGAGTACAAGCCTGTGCCACTGCCAGCGCTTTTGCCGCCATTCTTGGAGATGGATCTGTTGTGACCTGGGGTGATGCTGACGATGGTGGTGACAGTGGTGCTGTGCAGGCTCAGCTGATGCATGCACAGCAGATCCAATATTCTGCAAATGGCGCTTTTGCTGCCATTCTTGGGGATGGATCGGTGTTGACATGGGGCCGTGCTGACTTTGGTGGTGACAGTAGTGATGTGCAGGATCGTCTGCAACATGTGCAACAGATCCAAGCATCTAGAGGTGCTTTTGCTGCCATTCTTGTCGATGGATCTGTTGTGGCCTGGGGTGCTGCTGATTTTGGTGGTTATGCTGGACATGCGCAGCATCAGCTGCAGCATGTGCAGCAGATCCAAGCATCCAGAGGTGCCTTTGCTGCAGTTGTGAGCGATGGATCCGTCGTGACCTGGGGTGATGCTCGCTTTGCTGGTGACAACAGTGCTGTGGTGGATCAGCTAAAGAATGTTGAACACATTCAAGCCTGTGACTCTGCTTTCGCTGCCATTCTTGGGGATGGATCCGTCGTCACCTGGGGTGTTCCCCGCCGTGGTGGTGACAGCAGCGCTGTGCAGGATCAGCTGAAGGATGTGCAGCACATCCAAGCCTCTGGCTCTGCTTTTGCTGCCATTCTCCGTGACGGATCTGTGGTGACCTGGGGTGATGCTCGCCGTGGTGGCGACAGTAAAGACGTCCAGCACCAGCTGGTGAATGTGCAGCATTGCCAGGCCTCCAAGCACGCTTTTGCTGCCATTCTTGGTGATGGATCTGTCGTAACCTGGGGTGACGCTGCCTCTGGTGGCGAGTGTAGTGCTGTGCAGCATCAGCTGAAGAATGTGCAACGAATCCAAGCTTCGTTCAGGGCTTTTGCTGCCATTCTTGGCGATGGTTCCGTCGTGACCTGGGGCCATGCTGAGTATGGGGGCGACAGTAGTGTGGTGGAGGATCAGTTGCACCATGTAACGAATCTCCAAGCCACTCTCCATGCCTTTGCTGCCATCACGAGCGACGGAAGTGTCGTAACTTGGGGCGATGCTCGCTTCGGTGGTGACAGCAGTGCTGTGCAGGATGAGCTGAAGAATGTTCAGCAAATCCAGAGCTCCGGTTACGCGTTTGCTGCGTTTATTTTAGATGGATCAGTTGTGACCTGGGGTGCTCCCCGCCTTGGCGGCAACAGTAAAGCTGTGCAAGATCTGCTGAAAAGATGGCGTGCTATTGTTACTACTTTCTTGTTTTTATCATTCTGATTGTTTTGAGCATGATGGTTGTTATTACTAACCTATATATATATATATATACATATATTTAAGTCTCCCCTATTTACTTGTTTTTGTCGATATTCTTAACGATAGATTTGTTGTGATGCTCGCCATGTTGATGGCAGCCCTTCTGTGCTGGATCAGCTGCACAACGTGGAGCACATCCGCCTTAAACCCTAAACCCTGTTTGTTTCTTGTTCGTGAGGCTTGCAGTAGGTGTTCCCGGTTCTTGCATGCAAGTAGCATGGGGCCTGTATTAGCGGGTTTGCCGTAATGGGAACAACATGGTAACAGAGACCACGTCCTGCAGACCCTTCTGTCCCATCGTGACTGTTGTGTTGTCTCCTCTGGATTCAGACCTCTCAATCTAGTCGAAAGCTACCTTAAGAACCCAAAACCTACTTTTTTGTAGGGTCCCTATAAATCCCATATTAGGGTTTATAATCAGAACCTACAAAAAAGTAGGTTCTGGGTTCTTAAGGTAGACATTCCACTAATTATCCGGCTGGCCATGAGTCTGTCAACTGCGGAATCACAGCTTCTCGATGAAAGTTGTTGTGGACATGGAAGCTTCTAGCCCTGCGTGACATCTTGCGTGACATTTGCCTTGAAGCAGCGGCACTAACTTTTGCCATTCGCCATTGCCACCGGTGCTGGCAGCGCTGGGGCTTAGTGTTGGGGGTTTAGGGACTTCACCTTCTTGACGGACAAATACACACAAATGAAGACAGATGAAACTATCTGCAACGAGTTCAATCATGGCTCTTACGACAATCAGCCTGCCTGCTTGTCTGGCAGCTTCTGCCTGCGAGAAGCACGCAGAGTGGTTGTGTGCACCCACTCAGTATCGTAGCACCACACGCCTGCGTGGTTGCGTGTCCCAATGCATGGATATCTTCTTTTCTGTCTTAGTTGCTTCAGGCCTGCCCGTGGGGGACCGGTTTTCGGTCCTCGACTGTGCGAGCATAAAAGCCTCGTGCCCACGCCTTGCTGGTTTCCGTCGGCAGTCGTGTTCCCAGTGTGCGGGAGCTGTTTCTGTTACTCCCCAAACCGGTTCCCGTTACTCCCTGCACCCCTGTATTAGCGGCTTGCAAGTCGTTGATTGGTGTGTATAAGGTTTCACAAGGTATTCTAAGCTGTTTTGGCTTGTTTTTTTCATGTCTATAAGCCACTGTAGTCCCTCTATGAATACACCACAACACCCTTCACAGCCGGTTCTATTTATTCAGGCCCTGTATGTCTAGTTCTCTAAATTAGGGTTCCTTTTTACAGTTTTTGTTTGTAGGGGTGCCGTACCGTTGTTAGGACCTAGGTGCAGACCCTACTTTGGAGTATTACCCATATGCTACAAAACGTATGTAGCTTGACTTGGCTGCACATGTTGTGATTAGTGTTGTTGTTTCTTATGTTCACAGAGACTTATTCGTATTGTCAGTATTATGGGCATGAACTATTCGCATTGTTATCTCAGTATAGTAACATAATCGCACGTATAAAGATGTTGACCAAAAGCCCGAAACCGTAAACGCGAACAGAACACATCGTGTGGCCTTCCAGGTTCGGGCTATGTTGCACCGCTTTGCCGCCAATTGGGGCACCAATCCAATTCGCATAAATCCCTTACAAAACATTGTAAAACAAAGCCTGTACGAAACACTGTCGAAACCCTTAGGGAACCGTGAAACGGGAGCTACGGGTAAAAGCCCTTAAACTCCACAAATCCAAGCCGTAAATCCCACACCTACGTAACTCCTGGCACAGTATGTAGGCAAGGGTACTTTACCAGGGGTCTTAGTAGCTTGGTTTGCAAATAAGGTAACCGTACTCATAGTTGCTGACCTATAACTGCACTTATTGAGTCTCATGAACCTATAGTACTGTACCCTGTAGTACCCTTGTTAGACAACGTGTAAACTTAAAACTGTAGTAGATCCCTTGAAGGAGCCCTTTAAGTTGCTAAGTCCATGAAACCCCCAAGTAGACAAACCCTAAACCCTAAACTCTAAACCCTAAACCCTAAACCTAGACCCCAACAAGTCAGCCCAGAACCCGACCCTGACGGCCGCGACATCCTGGCGATCGCCTGCAAGCCACTTGGGCTCCTTGAAGGGCTCCTGCCTTTTTTGTAGGTTTGATAGCTGGGGGGTTCCGAAAATAGAAGACCCTAATATAGGACCCTAAGTAGTAGGACCCTTGTTATAAGGACCCCCCAAATAAGGTACCCCTAATTTTTGGAAACTCCCAGCTTGTTCATGGGGTTTTATGCGGCTTATAGGGTCTATGAATCTCTATAGGGTTTTGGGGGGCTGAAGAAGAAAATACCGGCCGCGTCCAGAAACCTCTTTTGGCCCTAGACTAGAAACAGCGGAGTTGCCTATAAAACGCGCTGCAGTTCTTCACACTGACGTAGAGCACGCAGAAGGTATTGAAATAACCCTACTCCTTTTTTAGCCCTAAACCCTAAAGCGCCATTCGCAGATTCTGTACCCCTGACCCCGACAACTCTGAACCCGAAACCCCTTACATCGACCACCCCCAGCGGCTAATTATTTAGGTTTTGGGGTGGATAGGGTTAAGGGTTTGCGGCGCATAGGGTATTAGGTTGGCCCTAAGCACTAAACATCTCTTTGGTATATTCAGGAAGTTTAAACTTTAAATGACTTCGTGACGCAAGGCCAATTATTCGCGACATAAGGCCAAAATGCCATAAGGCCGAATATTCGTGACAAATGGTTTTTGGCCTTATGACACGAAATCTGGCTTTATGCCACGAATAATTTGGCTTCATGTCGCGACATGTTGGCCTTACGTCACGAACATGTCAGGACCGAATTTGCGACATAAGGCCAACTATTCTTGACACCAGGCCAAATAACATAATGCCAAATTTTCGTGACATGCCAAACATTCGTGCCATAAGGCAAAATATGCGTGACATGCATGGACATGCCAAATTTTCGTGACGTAAGGCCAAATTTTCGTGCCTAACCTTCGTGGCTCAAGGCCAAACCATGCATTCGTGTCATAAGGCCAAATATTTGTGGCATAAGGGTTCCGTTTAGGCTTCCATTTTGGGTTTCTGTTAGGGTTCCTGTTGCCTTTTAAGGTTACGTGTAGGTTTCCGTTATCGTAATCCAAACTAAAATAGAAAGGTCATTGTTGAATGGAAACTTTTGAACCGACCTATAGGGTTCATTTTTCTTGTCTTAATGTCATGGGATACTCTGGATGGCTGGGTGTTATATCAAATGCGTACATAACACCGTTTCTACACTAGTGCTCGATCCGGAGCTGCTGAACCCTAAACCCTAAACCCTAAAGCCTTCACTGCTTCCAGTGCCCAGGAACGAGCATTGGCCGCTTTGCCTGTGGCTGATCCGCGCCAGAGTATGTGAGGCCTCAATGATGCCCTTTAGGCCTTAAGGGGTTTAGGCTTTTTCTGGTTTAGGGCTTTGGGGTTCAGGGTTTAGGGTTGAGGGTTTAGGGTTTAGGGTTTAGGCCTTGAGGGGTTCAGGCCTTTAGGGGTTTTTGGCTTTGGGGTTTAGGGTAGGCCAACCTGCCTCTCCAAAGATTTTGTATAAGGACATCAGAGTAAGGAAGCCTACCAGGTTTTCTAGGGTTGAGGTTGGGATTCGCTTAGGGTTCATGGCTTCAGGAGTTTAGGGCGTGAAATTAAGATGTAGGTGTTTCGGGTGAGGGTCTGGGACTAGGAGGGTCTATGTTTAGAAAGAGTCTCGGGCTCAGTGTCTGGCCCAGTGTTGAAATAGCCTACCCCTAGGCCCTAAACCCTAAAACCGTATAGACCTATAGAGGGTACAGGAATGTCTATAGTCTCGAGGCCCGAAGCCTTTGGGCTCAGGGTCTATCGGGTCTAAAGTGTTTAGCGGTTTAGGGGTTTGGGATTCAAGCCGGACTCCCTAAGGGTTATCGCAAACCACAGAAGCCCTCTCACCCGGCTTTTAGGCTTAATTACGTGTAAGTATCATACCTTTTAAGTGTTTTACGGACGTTAACTTGTTCAAGCGATGTTTAGTTCAGTTTTCACAAACCAGTATAACTGCAATATGTAAATCTCACCAAGATCTGTAACTAGAAGGTCACTGCTATCGGATAGCAGTCTTTGATAAAACACTCAGAAGACAAGTCCTAAGGTCCGAAGCCTAAACTGAAGACCTCTGTGTATCTGAGTAGTTCATAAGAGCGTTACAGAAGGCAAATTCAAAGTTCGTAAGTTCGAAATCATGCCAGAGGTATCTGACAAACAAAGACGCTCTAAGTCCTGAGCCTGAACACCTAACCACGACATGCTACGGTTGATGATACAAATCCTGCCTTACCCATAATAAGGTAATTCCCATGGTTTAGGGTGCTTAGTTTAATGCAGGATTTATATCATCAACCGTATCAACAACTCTGGACAACTTCGCCGAAGTCCTACAGCATCGTGGCAGCACCCTGTAGGCAACACTAAGAACACTAGACTTTAAACTCTTTAATCCTACTCCCAAAACACTAAGGTCCTTAAGTACATCCCATGGACCAAGACAGTATCGCTGTCATGGAGTTGACTTCCATGAAAGTCTGGCAGCCTGATATAAGACTGGGCTCGTCCATGAAGTCGACAAGAGGCCGTCGGTGCAAGCCGTTTTGTGGTGTCCGAGCTGGAAGTGCAGCAGGCGCTGCGCGGGCGTGGGATCGGCGACGCTATGGCGCAAGTCGCGAGCTTCAGTGTGCACGAGGAGTTGATTGCCATGCTTTTCAACAACAAATTTTAGAAGGAGCCGCTTGATGGATAATTCCCTAAAGCATTAACCCCACCTCTGTGTTGCGACTACTGAAAACCTCCTCGCGCCACTCGTGAGCATTCACGACTTACCGCGGGAAGATTTGCAACCTACATGCTGCAAGCAGTCAGTGTGAAAGCAGGAGCCTTTTGGCTTCGAGTAATATAGGGGCCTAAATATTACCTGTATTATTTTGGGGTTTCCTTATTAGAATCATAGTATATTGGGCCCGAAAACCCTTTCTAATTACAAAGGCCCCTAAAACCCTAAACCCTTTATAGTAGCCCTTCTAGAACCCTTTAAGGACCCCTTTTAACCAGTCTTGAGTTGAAAACGGAACTAAAGACAACGAGAGAATTGGGCTCGAAGTCATGTCAGCCGGCAAGAAGATGGTGGACTTTCTGAAGCCTGATGTGTGCTCTAAACTCTACCTACAGTGTCATACCCTACCCCCCCTTTGTTTAGGGTAGTTACTGGTAGTCTTATGGTTAGGATCTGTTATATTGAAAACGTAGGTATCCTATCCGTAGCCTACCCTTTGCTTTTAGGGTACCTACTCTTCTATATAGGTAGACTCCGAAACATTGAGCCCCGAAGCAACAGCCGGAGGCCCTGAACCCTGACCTCTTCTTCAACTGTCAAAGCCGCAACCCCAAACCTTCTAAAGTCAATCATCAGGCTCCCTTCAAAAGGTTTTAGTTAAGGGTTACTTTCAGAGATGTTTTAAGTGTTTAGCATAGGGGCCTACATATCCAGAACAGGTTTGCAAAGCTCTTTCAAATTAGGCCCAGAGAACCCCCAGAAGCTTTGCAAGCAACAGCTCAGCACAGCTCAGCATGCTAATTACGCCTAAACAGCCCTTAACGGAGGTTAGGGTTTAGGGTTCAGGGCTCTCCGATAGGTGTAGGTGTAGGATCATATCTAGAAGCTTGCACCAGGCTCTCGCGGGCATCAAGGACCTCCGTGATCCGGACAGGCCCGATGTGTGGAGGGTTTAGGATTTAGGGGTTTAGGGTTTAGGGTTTAGGATTTAGGGGTTTAGGGTTTAGGGTTTAGGATTTAGGGGTTTAGGGTTTAGGGTTTAGGATTTAGGGGTTTAGGGTTAAGGGTTTAGGGAGCTCGTAGATTCTGTTTGCAAACGGAGCCTGCACGGTTTAGGGCGCAGGGTTCTATGATTCTGGTGCCTGATTGACAACTGTCTTCAGGTCAGCCGTCGAAGGGGAGGGATCCGTTTAAGACTACCTATAATATCCATTTTAGATTGTAGTTTCATTTTTGGCTTAACCAACTATATATCAAGGATCCTATAAGGTAACCCCAAAAAGGAACTACAATGGAGACTGTATTTCTCGAGTTTGAGGCACTTACACTCGGAGCTTAAACCAGTCTGAGGCTTCTGATCACGACACCATCCTAGAATAGCCAAGGTACCTTCAAGAGAGAGATGTAACTGTTGGCTTAAGGTCACATGCATCTTTAAAGGTGCATTGGTTACTGTACTCTGATGCAGAACAAGCCAAAGGCCTGCAAGTCCTGAGGCTGTAGAGCCCCACAGACCCCAAATCCAAAAATCCTAGAGTCTAGATCCTGGTAGGCTAAAGGTTCAAAACCTAAAGCATAGGCTCTAAAGTTGTGGCCCCGGACATGCTCTGTGGGGGTTTGAAGTATCCCTTTTATAGCTCCTAAAAAATACAGTACACCTTTATATGCCGCATATTCAACTCTTTAACGACCTGTTACGCGAGAAAATTTACAAAACCGTATTCTTTCCTATGAGCACCGCTGTGACGAGCGTCCCTTTTGGGGTCCTTTTTATAAGGGGGCATCGGGGGACCTAAAAAGACACCCTTATCTAGAAAACTGCCCATGAACACCCTCTAATGTAAACCGCTATAAAAGGAGCATGGACCCCTAAACCCTATAAACCCAAAACCCTATAAACCCTAAACCCCTAAACCCTAAATCCTATAAACCCTAAACCCTATAAACCCTAAACCTTAAACCTTAAACCCTATAAACCCT
>CAJNDV010032007.1:0-11803 GCA_905221635.1 Symbiodinium sp. CCMP2456 | reverse complement strand
GTAAGCAGGGAGGAGACCTTGAAACAATGATATAGATTCATTCTATGTAGGGTTTAGGGTTTAGGTTTTAGGGTTTAGGGTTTAGGGTTTAGGGTTTAGGCTTCGGGGGCCTCTTAAACCTACAGAACGGAGTACCCACACAGAAACACATGTGTTGGTACCTGTTTCTTACCTTAAAGGAACCCTTATGAGAATTACAGGTTATACTTTTTTTCCTTGGTTACTTCAAAGCCCAGCGATCGAACAGAAACCCTTTGAAACCTCTTCAGAGCTTTTTACAAAGCCTTGTATTTTTGCCTTCCGGAGGTGGTATACATGGCCCACATCGAGCCCGAAAAGCGGCCGCTGCATCAAGATGAGGCTGGGAGTCAAGTCTTTTAGGGTGTTTAGGGTTTAGACCTCAGGGTGAAGGGGTTCAGGGTCCTAGATCGTAAAACCTTAAAGCCCCGAACCCTGGGTCTGTTGGCCCCAGGCACTCCCAAACCAACTCAAACACGTGGTGTATATACCCGTTCACAGTTTCGGGTTGAGGGGGCCGTTTCGGGTTATGGTAGAAGACAACAGGTGGAACGTCATCATCCTCATGCCCTCAAAGTTGAGTATATGGAATCCCAGCACTAATCATACTGAATCTATGTTCCAACTTTCTGGGGTTCTCCATAAGGATTAAGATTGAAGGTCGTGGTGTTGCGAGTTTGTGTTTAAGTGTTGGAGTCTGTGGGCTTAGGGTTTAGGGATTTAGGGTTTAGGGTTTAGAGTACCTGCTGTTTGAGGATGTTTCTGCCCTACTGCTTAGAAAGTCGCGCGTCGTGGCTGAAGGTTTGGGTTTGGGGCTACAGGTATGGTTTGGGGTTTCGAGTTTTGTTTTCTAGCTAATCCCCTAAGCCCTAAACCCTAATAATCTCTTGAGCTTATGGTCCCGGGCTTAGATTGGGACTTCAATTGAATCACTGAAGTTCCATTCCCTGCCCATGTCGTGTCTTCCGTTGCCATCTAGTAATCCCTATATAAGCACTCCAGGGTCAACCGACCTAAAACCCTAAACCCTGATTCCGAAGTGACGGCGTACCTACTATATGGGTACTGCTGAACCCCAACCCTGCCCTAATCACTAAACCCTAAACCCAAGAGTCCTTAAACCCTAAACCCTAAACCCAAGAGTCCTTGGACCCTAAACCCTAAACCCACCCTGATCGCCGTAATGCCGGATAAGCTAGCCGCTCAGAGGGCTTTGGGTTTCGGGCTGATCCCGAGTCTATGAGGCACCAATCCAGGACCTTATGAAACCCAAACCCTGACCTCTAAACCCTAAACTCAATAGACCTTAAACACTAAGCCCGAAACTGAAACCCTAGACCCTCAACCTTAAACCCTAAAGCCTAAACCCCTAAAACCCAGAGACTCCAATATCCCTTAATTCAGGAATATACCTTAAATTATAGTAGGATCCCTAATCTGATTTAAGGCATATTCCTTAATTAAGGGATATTGGAGTCTCTGGGAACTCTAAACCTGACACCACACGAAGCGAGCAGGTGGAGGACGGCCCTCCCCGGAAAGGAAGCCCGGGATCACCCCCAAGTCCGAGGACGCTTCCGCCAGGGTTTAGGGTTTAGGGTTCAGGGTTTAGGGTTTAGGGTTCAGGGTTTAGGGTTTAGGGTTTAGGGATTAGGGTTTAGGTGTTAAGGGTTGAGGTGTTTAGGAGTTCGGTTTAGAGCTCTGTAGGTTTAATGTTTAGGAGTAGTACTAGTAATACTAGTAGTAGTGGTGGTAGTAGTAGTAGTAGTAGTAGCAGTAGTAGTAGTAGTAGTAGTAGTAGTAGTAGTAGTAATAGTAGTAGTCGATGTAGAGATGCTAGTCGTAGTAGTAGTAGTAGTAGCAGCAGCAGCAGCAGCAGCAGCAGCAGCAGCAGCAGGAGTAGTAGTAGTAGTAGTAGTAGTAGTAGTAGTAGTCGATGTAGTGATAGTAGTCGTTGTCGTTCTTGTTTTTGTTATTATTGTTCTTATTATCATTATTATTTTCAGCGTTGTTGTTGTGGTTGTCGTCGCCGTCGCTGTCGTTGTCGGTTATGTTGCCGCTGCTGCTGATGCAGGTATTGGTGTCGTTGTTGCTGTTGCTGTTGTTGTCGGTGTCGTTGTTGTTGTGGTTCTGGTTGTGGTCATGGCTGCTGCTGTTGTTGTTGTTGTTGTTGTTGTTGTTGTTGTTGTTGTTGTCGTTGTTGTTGTTGTTGCTGCTGCTTCTGTTGTTGCTGTTGCTGTTGATGTTGTTGCTGCTGGTGTTGGGGCTGGTGCTGATGCTGCTGGTGGTGGTGGTGCTGCTGCTGCTGCCGCCGCTGCTGCTGCTGCTGCCGCTGCTGCCGCTGCTGCTGCTGCTGCTGCTTCTGCTGCTGCTGCTGCCTCCCGTTTCAAGTGGTCGTCAACCTGCAAACATAGCCCCAAACTAAACCCCGGTGCACACCTCAAGACACAAGCCTTCAGACCCCCAGTCCCTCTTCCGACCGTCCTACGCCGGGCAATGATTGAATTATGACCCAATACACACATGGAAAGTGCAGGGACAGCCTGGAAAACCCAGCGACAAGCCTGCAAACAAGATACTTTCGAAAGTGCTGCATAAACGGAATACCCTACTCAAAAATCAGAGCCCCCTAAACCCTAAACCCTAAACCCTAAACAGCCGACTTTGGTTGCGGATCCTGCATTGCCTTCCACCGGAGGACAGGCGTGCTGGAGGCTTCGGGATGGGCGGGAGATCTCGAGCCAGGGTTTAGTACTGTAGGGGTTTAGGGTTTAGGGTTTAGGGTTTAGGGGGGTTTAGTACTGTAAGGGCCTTAATAATTACCAATACTATTTTGGGGGTTCTTGATTATAGTTATAGTTATAGTATAGCATCTATAGTAGAATACACCCCAAAACCCTATTCTGATTCTAATTAGTAAGGCTTCTACATTAACCGTGCATTGTTCCGAAGCTTGCATCCTGTGAAATTTTAGTGGGCGGCAGTGGCTCTTTTCAACGTCTGTAGAACCGCCGCTATTTGGGAATTCAGGGTTCCGGTTTGTGGTTTCAGTGCTTTGAGAGCGGGGTTCTGTTTTCGAGGCTTGACAGATCTTGTGAGAGCTTTGGGTTCAGGAGTTTTTTGGTGAGGGTCCACATCTTCGCAGTGCATTGCCGTGCCTTTCCTAGGCATGGCCTGACATGCAGCTTTGCTGCCACATTTGTCTGCGATTGTGTCTTTGTCTGTCTCTTTCTGTCTGTCATGTCTGTGTCTTACATTGCTGTCATTGCCGTTGTCTTTATTGGGTTCAGTCGCTAGTGTGGGAAGGACCTGGCGCTGCGTAAAGTTTTTGTCGGGAGACAGCAGAGTGCGGTATCAACGAGCCGTGCGAGCCCAGTTACCCATATAGTGGGTTTACTACTCCTAACCCGTTACTACTCCTAACCCAGTAACCTCCTACTACAACTTTAAAACCTTCTTGTGTTCAAGAGAGTGGTGCCAATCAACCCAAGGAGATCCAGCGGCAGTGGAGGGAAATCTCGAGAAGGTCTGGGGCCTGGATGCACACCCGCACGCACACCCGCATAACCTTAAACTCCAAACCTTAACCCTAAGGGTCCATGTACCCAACTAGGATATACTTTGGCCTTAATGTAGTCCCTATATAGGTACTTTGGGGCCAATGTATATACTATTTGGGTACATGGACCCTTAGGGTAAAAGCATGGAAGAAGTGCCCCTGAGTGCCAGTCCACAGAACGCTAGTCTCTCTGAGGCCAATTGGCCGATGGGGCCACGTCTACGGGGCTTTACGGGTTTAGGGCTGGGGAATTTATGACCAGCAATATGCTAGATTAGTAAATCGCGTGCAGGGGCCAAAAAAATAAAAGGGTGTGAACCATCACCACAACAGCAGCAATCAGCAACAATCAGCAACAACACGCCACCACCCCAGCACCACCACCGCCGCCACCAACAACACCAACACCAACACCACCGCCACCGCCACCGCCACCGCTGTTTGAAACCCACTTAGAAGTGATACTTAGCTAGGGTTGTCGAGGTGCCGGGTTGTCCTGCTTATAAAGCTATATGTAGATCAGAGGGAGCTGAGTGAAGGCCTGGGTGAGGCCCACATTGGTTGGTCTCTCTCTTTCTCCTTACTTCTCGCTCTTCCTGCCTCTATACCTCTCCCTTTCCAAGAGGAGAAAGAGCGAGACAGAGAAGCAGCGAAAGTGAAGTGACAGAGCCAGAGAGAATAGGAGCTGAATGGCTGGACGGGCTAAGGTTGGCTCTGTAGGTCCTTCTTCGTAAACGAGGTCTCGGGTTGCTTCTTACGGTTTAGGCGTCACGGTTTAGGGTTTAGGGTTTAGGGTTTAGGGTCCCTAAACCCTAAACCCTAAACCGTGGCGGTTACGTTTTCCCAGGCAGAGATTTCAAAGCCTTCGATTCTAGGATTCGAGGGTTTAGGATGGTGTAGACATGTTCAGGCTTTCGGGTCTTGTATGGTTGCTTCCTCCGTTGCCACCAAACAACAAGCCCCAAGCCGCTTAGCCCAAACCTTCGACTCCAACTCCCTAAACCTCAAGCCACTTTTCTTCGAAAAAAATAAGGTTTAGGGTTTAGGGTTTAGTTTCAGAAATGCTGACCTCTTAGGAGCAGAGCCGGGTCCAGGACATTCGTTTTCCCCGGTGAGCACCAGATGTTACTGTATCCCTGACATGGTGCTTTGCAGGAGCTACATGTTGTTACATGCCCCCCCATAAGTTGCTTACATCTGTGCATCTTATGTTGTGTAACTATGTCCTGAATCTTGTAGACAGACGGATAGACACATGGACAGATAGTCCTTTTGATACATAGATCAACAGATAGATAAACGAAGACATAGATCGAGCAATGGGTAGACGGATAAACAGACAGGTAGACAGAAAGAAAGGTAGACAGATAGACACAGCGATAGGCAGACGGTAAGATGCACAAAACACACATGGATAAGAAGCTAGATAGATGGCTAGCTAGCTAGCTAGCTATCTGTACATATACGTATATACAGCATGTTTATGAACTTGTATAGGTGTTTGCACAAATATCTGCAAAAAACAAATCGAAAGCAGCTGGTGGCCCAGGCAGCAGCTCTCTTGTGCATTGCAGCAGTGGCTGCAAGCGGGAACGACCGGTCCTTGGTAGTTGCGGGGGTGAGGGTAAGGTGTTATAGGTATTTTGGTTTGTATTTGTAAGCTTCCTAACATTTCGGGTTATGTTATTTCGAAACCTGTTCGGATTTGTGCGACTTGTGCTGGTTGTCTCGGGGATTGAAAGGCTCTAAGGTTTTCGCGTCAGGATCTCAGGGTTCGGGATTTATTGCAACATTTTTTGTGCTTGCAGAACAATTTTTCGCCCAGAAAGATCTACACTGGACCAGGTATTAGCCACAAACACGCTTCCATGGCCTGTTTTGGAGTATTGCCAGCAGAACACGGTTCCGCTGCGTGTTCTGACCCTAAACCCTGAACCCTAAAGCCTGAACCCTAAACCCTTAAACCCTAAGCCTTATAATATAAGCCCTAAACGGTTTAGGGTTTAGGGTTTAGGGCATGGTGGAGTTTCCGGTTTAAAGTTTCGGATCGCTGCCGTGGCTGCAGGGCAGCCTGCACGGCCGGCACATGCTTTCAGCCTTAGAAGCTCTAGGGTTTTAGGGTTTTAGGGGTCTAGGGTTTAGGGTTTAGGGTTTGGGGTTTAGGGTTTAGGGTTTAGGGGTTTAGGGTTTAGGGTTGTCTGCAGCACTAAGAAACACCCGTACAAAACTGAATCCGTGGACCCGACGAGCTTCAACAGCCCAAGACCTTGCAACCTACGTCCCGAAAAGCCCGAAAACCATAATGTGGTTCGAGACATAAGATGCAGGGTTTCGGGTTAAGGAGTTGGGGTGCATCCTGGGACGGCATGATTCGCAGTTCCATTCCGTAAGTCTCACCGTATGCGCATGTGGGGGGTCTCCGAAAATTGGTGACCCTAGCGTAGCGCCGTAAATATTAGGTTCCTTATTATACGGACCCCCAAAATAAGGTTAAACCCTAAACCCTAAACCCTAAGACCCTAAACCCTAAAACCCTAAACCCTAAACCCGTATTTTCGGAAACTCCCATGTTGGTTACGCCGAACGCCACCGGCCCTGCCCCTGCTCCGGCCTGTATTCGACCCTGGGCCCATTTTTAACTTAAGCCTGAGTGTAGCAGGTTTAGGGTTCAGGGGTTTTGGGGTTTAAGGGTTTAGGGGTTTAGGGTTTAGGGTTTAGGGTGAGGGGTTCAGGGGTTTAGAGTTTAGGGTTTAGGGGCTTAGGGGTTTAAGGGTTTAGGGGTTTAGGGTTTAGGGTTTAGGGGTTCAGGGCTCTGGAAATTCGGGCGTTGGGTCCGCGGTTCGAAGTTCGTTGTGTTCGAGACTTTTCGTGTTACATGTTGCGCAAGTGTTCTCCGACCTCTATCTTCACTCTTAAAGCAGTGAAGCCTAGACCCTGCAGTTTTGGAGCATAGGTCCTAAACCCTAACCCCTAAACCCTAAACCCATACGCACTAAACCCTAAACGCTACACCCTAAACCCTAACCCCTAAACCCCTAACCCCTAAACCCCTAACCCCTAAACCCTAAACCTTAAACTCTAAACCGCTAAACCCCAAAGCCCTAAACCCCTAAACCCTAAAGCCCTAAGCCCCAAACCCTAAGCTCAAATCCTGAGCCCCGAATCCAATCTTCTGCTCAGGGTTTGAGGGTCTTGGGGCTAATATAGAGGCCCTAATAGGGTTTAGGGTTTAGGGTTTTTAAGGTTTAGGGTTTTTAGGGCCATCAAAAAATTAAAACAAGGTCTTCGGGTATGTTATACTATAGTTATAGTAAGGAACCCCCCTAAAATAGTAGAGGTAACTATGAAGGCCCCTATATTATGCAGGCCAGCTGTCCAGTGTAAGGTTTTAGGGCGCCTCAACAGCCAAGACTCTCTCGTTGATGCTTTAGATTGAGGCCGATGTCACGGATGCTGCTGGTGAAGACGCCTAAACCCTAAATCCTAAACCCTAAACCCTAAATCCTAAATCCTAAATCCTAAACCCTAAACCCTAAACCCTAAACCCTAAACCCTAAACCCTAAACCCTAATCTGTCAAGCAGGCTCCGACGAGTTCGCCTCCAGTGTCGAGTCATCTGAAGTAGGGTTTAGGCTTTAGGGTTTAGGGTTTAGGGTCCGGGTTTAGGGTCCAGCGTCGAGCCATCTGAAGTAGGCTCCGCATCCGACTTCGCTTCGCGGCTGCCGTTGACCCAAGCCAAGGATCCTCGGCGGCATGGCACTTCTGACAGCGGCGGCGCTGAATTCGATGGCAATTGATAATCTGATAGTCGCTGGTAATGGTCGCCGCGCTGCGCATCCTCACACAATCTCACCGATTTCTGAGGCTCTGCTTAAAGGATCATGGGACTTAGTAAGTAGCGTTATAACTAAGGTAACTGAACTTATAACCCCGATTAGGGGACTTATAACCTTGCTTACCAAGTCCCATGATCCTCCAAGTGCTGAATGCCTTGCCCTGACAGCTCCACGCGAAGCAGCGGCAGGAAAAGTCGATGAACTTCGGGTCGCCGTAAGTCGTGCCGACGCCCTCGAGGCTTAGGGTTTAGGGGATTTAAAATTTAGGGTTTAGGGTTGCTGAAGTTGACGTGGTCGCCGTTCGTGTTGTCTTCGGGCGACATTAGGCGTAAGGGTACGGCCGACCTTAAACTCCCAAGCCCCCGACCAGATACCTAAACTCCGAATCCCCAACAAAGCTAGCGAACCTCGGTTCAGGGTTTAGGGCTCTGGGTTGAATACCTAGTAGCCCTGAACAAAACCCGCAATGGAAGCCTTTGTCAAAGCTCCTTGCAGCCCCATTCCCTACCCGTGGTTGAGAGACTCTAATTGAGTTCAGAAAGTCCAACATGACGGGGTCATGTAGTGCGTGCGGCAGGATGCTGAAGGAGCTCGACGGTGGGCAACAATGATTTGGATGCTTGCCTCTCCAGGTCCAGCTGGAGTTGGGGAGTCCCAGAATCGGCTGAAGTTGCTGAAAGTCGCCGACAGAAACCACAAACGGCTGTGGATGTAGTTCTACCAAAAGCCGTTTGCAAGATCCCCCACACATGCGCATCAATCTGCGAGATTTCATCGAAGATGGTGAGATCGTAGCAGCGCAATCTACCCGGCGGCACATACTGCTCGTCGGCATCCCGGGTGACTTTGAAGCTTGCGTGGAGGGTCTCCATCGTAAGATTGGGCGATGCCGGCAAGCGAGTGCGATACAAGGAGATGAGCAAGCCAATTGGACCGGCAATGAGCACCCGACAGCCATCCTGTACTGCTGTTTGAGCTGCTCTGATAACGACCTCGGTCTTGCCTGTTCCAGGTCCACCTCTAACATGGAGCAGGCGATTGGCGTCTCTCACCAGGTTCGCATCAGAGATTTTGGTGCCCGCGGAGACGATGTCGAGGACTTCTTGCTGTTCCGGCGACCAGTTTCGTTGGGGAGCTTCGGTAATCCGGCGAGCGCTCCACATGCTTGCATCTTCTTGTTTCTTGTAGACACTGACGAGCAGCAAGGCACAGGCGTTGATGCGGGCTTTGAATGTTGCGATGCGGTCGGAGCTCAATCCTCGAATGTGGAGGTCGTGCTCGATGGCCAGGAGAAGCTTGGGCACGTCTGGGGCGAAGTCCAGCTTGTCCGGAGCAAGCTGATAGATGTCCAGGCACAGCACGCTCTTCCAGTGTCGACAACCCTCAGGAGCATCGAAGAGGTCCTTCCGCTGGCGTTCGACTTGGTAATCGGCCGGATAATCCAGGATTTTGTTGGGATTCAAGCGGCGTTCGTCCATGTCGACCAGAAAGGTCGCTGCCCAAGCGCCTATGAAAATGTCAAGCAGCTCCAAGGGGAAGCGGAGAGCAACGCCGACATCCTTTGTGGCTTTGGTCCTAGGAATAGCTGTGCAGCTGTTTTTGCCAGCCGATTCAATGCGATGAGCTCGCAGCCAGGACAAGAAATTGTGCCCGGCGTAGCGGCCTTCTCGCAGACCTTGCTGCAGCGAATTGTAGGCGGCTCTGCTCGAATTGGTCGCGTCGCTTGCAGGGATCGGTGGAAAAAAAGTTAGCACCCATGAAGGAGTGACGCACCATGTTTAAGCCAGCGAACTCCAGAGCCATTTCTTGTTCCAGAGGAGCTTGTTTGCATAGTAGTCGATATGTGGTTTTCCATGTGGTGTCCTCGCCCTGCGCATCCTTGAAGCGAAAGGATAAGGAATCCGAGGCTTTCTGCACACACCCCATCACGTATCTCATCATGTTGTGGGACCCGTGACCGCACTGGACATCCACTCGGCATCTGCTCAGCAAGTTCGCGCTTCACACGGTCACAACACCGTACTTGTGGCATATCCCACAAACGTCCACTTTCTCCTTGTACTTTACGTACTGCCGATGATGCATCCGCAAATGCCGTGTCCACGTTCTCAAGGACATGAGCTTTTGCATCTCAGGGCTTAGCATCCACAGCTTACGTTTGGAGCGCTGCAGGGAGTGACACTGTATCATTTGGCCGGCAATCTTGATGTAATGCGAGTTGAGCGTAGAGTTCTGGTCCAGATACTTGCGTACTTCCACTTTCGTTTCCGCCTTGTCCTTAATATTGGGACGGCCCCCTTTGCTCCTGGGATTCTGCTGACCCCGCCGTCGCCACACACGGCGGCCAAACAAGACGCCCAGAGCTCCTTCAGGAGCTTGCCTGCTACCATGTTTAGAATCCTTTTTAGAGAACCTCAAAAATTGATCGCCCTAAACCCTGAGCCCAAAGCCCTGTTGATAGAGCCCCACGATGGAACCTTCCAGCGCGAAACGCGTAATTCTACTAGAACCTCCTGTCCCCCTTTTGAAGATTCCGCCAAGGGATCTCAGAGGGCTCTATACGGGATCTATATGGGCAGTTCTCTTATTCTAATTGTAGAACCCTAATCTTTGAACGCTAAACCCTTATTCCTAGACCCTAAACCCTTAACTCTAAACCCTGAACCCCAAACCCCTAAACCCTAAACCCCTCAACCCTTCACCCTTCACCCCCAAAGACACAACTGTTAAAGCAAACCACAAAGCGCAGAATGGCGGCCTGGAGCATCTGAGCCTGAGCTCTGCAAGTTCTCCAAATCCGAAACCCATGGGGCTAAGGGTTTACTTGGAGGATCATACTAAGGTTATAAGTCCTTTAATTGGGGTTCTAAGTATAGTTACCTTAGTTATAACCCTACTTACTAAGTCCCATGATCCTTCGAGTAATGTTTAGGGGTATTGGAAAACCGTAAACCTGTGGTCCTGTCCCGACCCAGTAACAGTCTAGAATATGGCTACTATTAAGGGCCTTATGAATCTATGTTATAAAACTGATTCAACTGTTACTGGATGGGGGCAGTATCCAACCTAAACTCTGAGCCTTGAAGATTCAGGGACTAGGCTTTTGAGGAACCCTTAGACGAACCCTTACAGGAACCCTCATAGGGACCTCTATCACTTCTAGAGCTTCGAGTTTAAGGCTTGAGGTTTGGGGTTTCAATGTGTCCGGGGGGTTTTCAATTCGTGAAACCCGAACTTACACCCTAAACCCTAAACCTTAAACCGGTTTAGGGCCGGACCCTGCAATTGTGTCCTTCGTGGGCCGGAGGTGTTGAACACAGAAGACAACACTGATCATCATACTAAGTTGAAAAACGAATATTATTGACGATAAACATAGATAAAAACTGTACATCACTATAATAACAGCAGCATTAACAAATGATAAACGTAGCAATAATGATAGCAGTAACAAGCTCCGCCAACAAATATATATATATATATATACATATACATATGTATATATATATATATATATATATTTATTATTATATATACATACATACATATATATATATATATATGTATGTTGGAGGTTCCGGTAGCAGCAGGCTTGGGCCTGAGGATAGAGGAGTTAAGCTAGGGTTTCGGATTGAGGGAACACCCGAAACCTGCAAAACCGCAGCTGTTCCAAGACTGTGGGTTTAGGGTTCAGGGTTTAGGGTTTAGGGTTTAGGGTTTAGGGTTTAGGGTTCAGGGTTTAGGGTTTAGGGTTTAAGGTTTAGGGTTTAGGGTTTCGATCCATAACAGCAAAGGCAAACACACATGTTCTGTAGCCTCAAGTAGAGCCCGAACCTTGTAGAACCCTAAAAAGTAATGGAAAATACCTATAGAACCCTTTACACAGCCCCTATAGAGCCCTTATAGATATCTGCGGGATGTAAGGCCCAACAAATTGTTAGGCTCTACTTGGGGCCCTAAACCTAAACCCTAAACCGTGTTTGTTTGGGGTCTACAGCCGCAAATGACACCCCTGAGCAACTCCGCAGGGGAGCCCCACCCTGAACAGTGGGATCATGAGCGAGGCGGGCCCCGCAAAACGGGTCCCGCCCTTCTAAGGGTTTAGGGTTTAGGATTTAGGGTTTAGGGTTTAGGGTTTAGGATTTAGGGTTTAGGGTTTTAAGGAGCCAGTGAAAAAACCAAACAAAACCTTCACAAAAATCTCGCAAGTCCCGATAATGCCCTTTAAACGCAACCTCCCCACAGCATCCCCCCTAAACCGTAAACCCTAAACCCTATAAACCCTAAACCCTAGACGCTAAACCCCTAGCTAAACCCTAAACCCTAAACCTAAATCCTAAACCCTAAACCCTAAACCCTAAATCCTAAAGCCTAAACCCTAAACTCCGAA
>CAJNDV010032006.1:26981-40259 GCA_905221635.1 Symbiodinium sp. CCMP2456 | reverse complement strand
CCTACCTGCCTGCCTACCTGCCTACCTGCCTACCCACCTACCCACCTACCCACCTACCCACCTACCCACCTACCCACCTACCCACCTACCCACCTACCCACCTACCCACCTACCCACCTACCCACCCACCTACCTACCTACCTACCTACCTACCTACCTACTTACCTACCTATCTATCTACCGACTGATCTATCTATCTGACTCTCCATCTACCTACCTAACTAACTATCTATCTATCTAGCTAGCTAAAGTGTTTCTCTCGGGGAAAACATGATATAGGAGCCTTCATGATCATAAAAAGGTTTTGGGGTATGTTGTACTGGCGATTTACTCGGTGCAGTTTCCTGCGGAATCTTGGTACACCAGCCATGCCCGGTACCGATTGTAGCCCAACTTTGCCGGGACGGTCTCCTGTAATCAAGATCACATCTCCCCATCCTCAGCTTGGAAACGGCCTTTTTTTGAGCAGGGACTGCAATGCACTAAGAAACGGCCTAAAAACCCTAAACCCCAACGGACCTAAACCTAATTGCTAGACCCTAAAATGTGATGCTCGGGGGCCTGCAGCATCAACTCTTCCAGTTCCCCCATGAGCACCAGAACCTCGCGGTTTGAGGGTCGGTTTGGGGTTTAGGGTTTAGGGGGCTGAGTTTAAGGGTTCTGCGAAATATTACTAGATAATAGTTTGTTAAAGCATTTTTGTTGGTAATAGCAGCTGTCTAGAGTCTAGGGTGGGGGCAAGGGTGGGTGGCTTGCGAGGTCGCAGAGAGATCGTAGGATTCGAGGTGGGCAGCAACCCTAAGCCCTAAACCCCTAAACACACTCTCTCTCTCTCTCTCTTTTTTGCTTCTTTCCTCTCTGTTCTGTTCTGTTCTGTTCTCCGGGGCACAGGGTGCTTGTCAGGCACCCCGCGCCGAAGGGCGCACGCCTGTTTTGGGGCCTTCTGTTTTTTGTTAATCTCTCTCTCTCTCTCTCTCTCTCTCTCTCGCTCGCTTCAGGGCACTCAGTCGCCTGTCAGGCCCTAAGCCCTAACAAAAAACATAAAGCCATAGTCATCCCTCCAAGCGGAACTCGGAAGCAGCTCAAAAGCTTCCTGTGTGAAGTGGAAGGACGCGAGTAACTAGTACTTAAACCATCATCATACTCACCATCATCTCATCATCTTCTTATCCCCACAGAAATACCGTGTGCAAAAACCCTGTGTCTGTGCCCAAAGAAGTCCAACTATCCATAGCATGGGCTGTAGCTATTGCATCTTCGAGGGGCGCGCTGCCACTCCGCTGCCTTTTCGCAGGCGCTGAGGACGGCATTGACCGTGATCAGATCCTAACCGAAACCGAACGCAGTACTAATAATATTCGAGCTGCGACGTAGCAAGGTTCTGAAAACTTAGTGCTCCAGTTGCCTAGATCATGGATTTCTGGGTTATGCATATCATTGTCAGTAACTAGTCTACTATTTAAGTACCTGGAGCCCTTGGGAAATCCTGAGGAACTTGATCTTGCCCTAAACCCTAAACCCTAGTACTCCAGGAGTGTAGGATTGAGACGTTGTTTGACTCGGATCTTTGATTGCTTTCCTCCTACAGTAGCCCTCTTTGTCTAACAAAAAAGCCACAATAATCAGATTCGGGGTTTGGGGCTTTGAGTTTTGTTATGCTATTTCGGAACTGTAATAGGGACATCATTACTAGTTGCTCTGACCGCTGTACTACATTATTACCGCCAAAACCCCAAAACGTCATGCCGCAACTCTTTGCAACCCAAAATGTATAGGCACCTTTGACCCCTGCAAAATCTGACGTCCCCTTACGCTTGTCCTCATTAGTTTGATGACCAGAAGCACAAAACGAGATTTTTAAGGAACATCCAGGAATCAAGCTCCAAGGAGCCTGCGCAACAGTCTGCCAGCAGCTCTAGCGCCTGGGTCCACTGCGAGGACTTCTCGCAGGCGCTGATGGCTGAGCTGTACGAGATTAGATCCTCCGATACGCGCTTCCTGGGTTGTCGTCAAGGAATTGAAATCATCAGAATCGACGTTGCTATGAGTTATTGTTCAGGAAACCCTGTCGTTTACTCTTCTCCCGTCTTAGGGTGACTTAATTAAAGCTCCTGAATAGGAGGCCAGCTTCCCACGCATCGTCCGAAGGACGAATAGAGCTTGCCTCCAGCTGCGTGCTTTCTCGCAAGAGCTGATTGCAGAGTTGCAGGTGATGACGTTCGGCAGGAGCTGAAACGTTTCGAGCCTCGGTTGCCCAGGAAGCCCTCAGTTATAGTATCATTATGCATGTAGCCTAGGATATTATTGCCATAATTATTCGTACTGTCTTAATTCACTAACATTGTGACAATTGTTCTTACAGTTACAAGGATGACAAGGCGACCCTTCTTCGAAGTGCATACCCAAAAACAAAACGGGGGCGTAGTGTGTAGGGGGGCGCTACTGCGGGACGGGGAGTGCAACCCTAAACCCTCATTATACAATAAAAATAGCTTCTAACCCTAAACCCCAAACCGCAAAGCCATTTAAAACCTAGGCCCGAGAAACCTGAAGCCCCCAAAACCCAAAAGCATAACATCTCTCCCTCTAAACCCTCAGCCGTCAATCCTAAACCCCAAGCCGGGGGGCTTTTCGAGCAAGTGCAAAGCCCAATCCCATCTCGCGGCCTTTTCGCATACGCTAATGGCTGCTCCGAACCTGCAGGCAATAGGTTTAGGTTGGTTGGTTGGTTTAGGGCTTAGGGGTTTAGGGGTTTAGGGGTTTAGGGGTTCAGGGTTTAGGGTTTCCGCACTCACAACTGGGACAAGCCTGGCGATGTTCCAAGTACGACGAAAGCCCATGGGTTCAGGGTTTAGGGTCTAGGGGTTGGGGTTTATAGTAATTGGGGCCCTTGAGGGTTCAGGGTTTGGGTTTGCGGATTTGGGGTTTGAGGTTGAGGGTTTACGGGTCACGGCCGTTAGGCTTCAGGGTTTAGGTTTGAGGGGTTAGGGCCGGGACAATAGGGTTTGGAGTTAAGGGGTTAAGGCTAATAGGGTTCAGGGTTCAGGGTTTGCGGCTGATGGTTTGCAGCTGATACTTGACTTAATAAGGGTCCAGTTACCCGGAACAGTATTACTTCGGTCCTAAAGTAGAACTACCCAATGTTAGAAAGCCTGTACCTTGATACCATTAGGGTCCATGTAGTACATACTTGCCTTGGCCCGAAAGCAACGAAGAACCACCTGAAGGCCCAAGTATATACTACCAGTATTCAGGTACAAGAACCCTGCGAGGTATGGAGTCCAGAGTATGGCAAACAAAATGCCCCTGCGCTTGCCAAGGAGCGTAACGATCGTCGGCTGCAGCGACTGTCGTGTGATGTCGGCCACCAGAAGCAATGCACGTTGCCAATCCTGTTGCCACCTGCAGAGGCTGATGAGCTTGTTGTATTCGATCGTCGTCCGTGGACGAGGGGCGTCAATGGTGAGGCCACTTTGGGCGTGATGTGAAATTGGAGCGATTCCGGAAGAAGCCATTGCTTGAGAAGAGAGGCTGCCTTTGATTCAAACCTGGTTCAATACACTGCCAGGCCGCAAGCCAGCTTTGTAGTGCATGGTTAAATAGCAGTATCGATGCAAACACCACATCCACATCATGAATTGCGGGACTCGTGGTTGCATCTGCGATGCGACGAAGTATCGGGCAGTTGCAACAGTAGATACTCGCCAAGCCCGACAACTGGCTCACGAAGTTCCAGGGTGTCGACAGCAGCAGAGCCGTCACTGGAAGCAGAGCAAACAAATCAACCTCTGATAAGACCAGCAAATGCGACCCACTCGCAACCCAAGTTACAACGTTCTTCTGTTGGAGACGGCTCTTCATGCGCAAGACGAACAGGTAAACCTGAAGCCTGGAGCTTACGGTGCATTGAGAGCCGCAGGGCTTAACGTGGGCTTCCTGGAGTCCCGAGTTGGCATGGTCGCAGAGTACTTGGAGGTTCATGGGTAGTTATAAGTGGGGTTATAAGTAGGGTAACTGCAATTATAATCCGTATTAGGGGACTTATAACCCCATTTATAACTACCCATGAACCTCCAAGTACCACTTCAGAAACCCTTTTCACACGTGGCCTATGCCCTGAAAACCATCAGGCGCCCTATGTGCTACAACCCATAAAGGAGTGCTGCTGTGATGAGTGCTAACTACTGCTCGCGGCCGTGGTGCTTTTGACAACGTCCTATTCTAGAATCCTGTTACAACTGATTTTGTTACATCGATTGCGCGCTGTGGCTTTTCTGCACGAGCTGCAGTCGCAACAGTCTTTCGAGCAAGACCTCCGTATGGAGTAGCTGCCAGCGCAGCTGCGTCGGTTCCAGTTCTGCCTCACACGCTCCAGCAGCCTGACCGCAGAAGTAGAATCAAAAGACACAAAGAGACACTTCTTCACTGCACTATGGTATCTTGGCTTCACCACCCTGAGCAGCCGAAAACATCGACCCAAAACTAGCCCCAAACCTACATTCCTGGTTCTTTCATGTTTCTGTCTTCTTCTCGCACCGAGCTGACGCGAAGTCCGAACGCAAACAACTATTCCATCCCAGGAAAAGGCGACGTGAGTCTCTAGCCGGGGCCGGCGTGACAGTGGTCAGAACACCTGCGTGTACATGTGCTGAACCATCCTCAACCCCAGCTCTACACCTAAAACCTAAACTCGCCGATCGATTGCCGCAAACCCATGCGCCCAGGAGCAGCGCTCAGCGTGATGGAATCTGCTTCCGTGCCCGGCCTTCCACGCAGCCAAGGAGGAGACTTGATCATTGAAACATGGGGTTGATGTTATGGATTCCGAGTTTAGTGCGGCGCTTGCCAGTGTTTCTCTCGTTCTTTATAACATTGCTTAGATGTTTGGTCTTAAGCGTGCAGAATGCAGGAGTCCCTCTTTCTTCTGTGAACGCCCGGTACTGGCTTGACCTTGCTATAGGGGCCTTAATAATTAGATTTGGGGGTCAATTATACTATCTATCTATTTATTAAAGCATACATATATAATTAATAAGGAACCCCCCCCAAACCCTATTCTAACTATAAAGGCCCCTGCATTATGCATTCGCAACCGACAAGCTCTGCATTGGGTTGCGCGGCTTGGTATGCTTTCTCAGAATGTCGAAGATGATTCTGAAGGTCTGGTCATCACAACTGTCTTCTTGCGCCACCATCCAAAATCCAGTATAATTTTATGGCAACCCATATTACCAAACAAAAGCAAAGAACGAATGTCATAATAGCGGAACTCTGACATGGTTGGCCATTTGGCTGCAAGTTGTCTTTGCGATTGAATTATATAGCACCACTTTTGCACAGCGACGCCGACGCCTGCTGATAATGTTTGCTGCTGGATTTTTCAAATGCATTTTTGGCGTGGTGGCAGTCATCGTGTTTAGCCGTCGTCGGTAATCGTCGTCGCAGAGGTGGTCGCGGTTGCTGCTGCTGCTGCTGCTGCTGCTGCTGCTGCTGCTGCTGCTGATAAACATCTTTGTGATCGCCGACATGTTCGCTACAGAGATGTATCATAGCATTCTCATCGCCTATGTGGCTCTTCTGTCGCACTACGTTAGGCTGCATTGTTTTGACGTGAATTTTGGTAGTGTTCTTGGTGCGTACGGGTAACGTACGCAAACTATACATGCTGCAAATTTGCCGGCTTTGCATGGTAAAACATGTTCAGTGCAGTGGCACCATTGCTTAGTACTCATGATAACCGAAAACACAATGACAAAACATATGCAAGTACTGATTCGGAACATGTCGCTGGTGATGGCAGCAGCAGTGGTGATGACTGCTGTTAGCTTTTGTCGCGTGTATTGCTCATGACCTGCTATGTTGTTGATGGCGACGGGTAGAACCGAATGTCGAAGTCGCTTCCATTGCCGGTATGAGTTAGAGAAATATTGCCTGAGGGCCTGATGGTTAGCCCAAGGCGTCGAAGACACAACCGCTTCTGTGAATTCCCTTCAAAAAGTCACGCACATACACACACACACACACACTCACTCACACGATTTTCTCACAACGGAACAACACATAACGTCCACAGATGCAACGCCTGTCAGGGCATGGGCGCGACATGCCCGCTCTTTACACTTAGGAGCTGGGCCAACAAGTTGGAGGTTGATATAGGGGCCTTAATAATTGGAATAGGGTTTTGGGCTCCTTTATATATATATATATAGTATTAATAAGGAACCCCGAAATAATATTGGTAAGTATTTTGGCTTCTATATTGATGTTAAAGTTTGCTCATTCTGAAGGCAGTGGTCAAATCCATCGTTTGAGGATTTGAGGCTGGCCCACTTCAGCAGGGTGAGTCATGCTAATGTAGGGGCCTTACTAATTAGAATAGGGTTTTGGGGGTATATACTACACTATGATTATAATAAGGAGCCCTCGAAGTAGTATGGGATACTTGTTGAGGCCTCTATGCTACCGTACTGAGGAAGATTGAGGGGTGCCCGCTACAGTCGAACAGATGTCGTATGGGTCATGTTCCTGGAAGCCCGGTGGTCGCAACTACAAACTCGATGCAAGCCTGCAGCAAACAACACTTGCTCGTAACTGAACAACATCAACATACAACAAACTATGACATAGCGATACCAACACGAGATTGCGAGTTGTACGCTTATGTCTTCTATGGCAGGTACTGTGGCCAGCATGATCACAAGAGAGTAGCAAGGAAATGAACTGCGGGTCCATAACTTTTGGTGCCGAGACCCTAGGACAGTTCATGGAGAGCCAAAGGCTGAAAGGTAGCAAATCAACAAAGACTAGTGCTGATCACCCATGTATATCCAATTCAGCGATTCTTGAAAGTTCCCGCCAGAACGGCTTTAAAGGCAACTTGTGAAGGCTATGTCTTGACTCCTGCCTGAAGAGGGCCAGTATCCGGGACCACTGCCGTCCTCTTTCCTAGGCAGCAGAAAGGCATCGGATCGAACGGTAGCCGTGGGGGCTCTCTTTCCTAGGGCTAGGGTCCTAGACCTTAACCCTAAACTCCGAACTTCCTTGTACTCACATATACCAAGCCTTGTCCCCCTTGTCCAGTATCATGGAGAACTACAGGTCCTTCTTCGGGATTTAGTATCCCCAAAAGGCTGAAGGCCACCTACTCTACTATTAAGTTGTCGGGATCTTCGAAGTTACCTCGGGTCCTGAGTTGTCTCTGCAAACGGAAGCCTAGAGGAACTATCGAACGCAAAGCGGCGAGCTTTTGGGAGCACCGAAGTAAGTGAGGAGTCCTTCTGTCATTCCTTGTAGATCCTATTACCTACTTGCTTTTGAGGTTGTCAAGTTCTGTACCATGTAATCTAGAGGCTATAACCTACCATTTTGTGGGGTTTGCTTGCGGTAGCTATCTCTGATTTCCTCGAAGCCTCGAGAGAGCCTGCCAGGGCATTGGTGGTTGCAATGTCTGGCGCCAGTCGCAGGAGCAAAAGTTCTCGAAAAAGTAGCTGGGTGGACTCCCACCTGCTGGATTTCATGTCGATTCCACTATGGTTTAGGGTGGCACTACGGTTTCTAAGGCTTAAGGGTTTCATGTGGGGAAGTACCCGAAAACTAGACGTTCATTGGTGATCTTGTCAACATAGCCAGCCCGCCACGATGCCTTCGCAAATTGCCTTTTTACGGACCTTGTAGCAGATCCTAGGAAAATCATGTTGCAAATACTATATGGCCAGATTAACTTCGACAACTTCGCTCGCAAGGCCCCCGAGCCCTGAACTCAAAATTGCTACTACTCCACTACTTCCCAAAACGCATCACAGATAAACTCAAACACAGAACCGTGACCCCCAGAACCCTGACCCTGTAAACTCCACAAGGGCCCTCTCGAAAACCCTACCAAAAGCCTCTATTCAACGATGACCTAGACCCTTGCCTTTGAACTCAGACCATGCAAGTCAGTGTCGGTCTGTCGGGTGCTTCTTGAAGATCGTCAAGCAGAGGCACTCTACAACACTCGACTTCACCCAGACAGCCCAATGCCCCCGAATCAAGACATGCATCTTAGATCATAGCCTTGAGGCCCCAACATAACTAAGTATTGAATACACCTATATACATCATCATATTAATATTAGATGCCCCCCCCCTATACTTTGAGGAAACTGAGGGGGTATTGAATATACCTATACATCATCATATTAGATCCCCCCCCCGCTAGAATTTCAGGTAACTGAGGGGTACCTAAACCCTAAACCCTAAACCCTAAACCCTGAACCTTCCACCCTAAACGACCCTAAACCCTAAACAGGGCTCTCTGGCCATGCGACGTCCCTGCAACTTCGCACGTGGCGATCGCAGCAGTTTGCCTCGGCCCGGTGCTGCGAAAGATCCGGGTACTTGGAGGATCTGACGCTTAGAAACTATAGGGCTTATAGGGTTTAGGGTTTAGGGTTTAGGGTTTAGAAACTATAGTCACCCCCAAAAAGTTGGAAACCGGGTTGAGGCCAAATAGTGCTGGGATTCCCTAAACATTAGTCTTAGGGATTGAGGCTATTGGGTTTCCAACTTTTGGGCTTCTGCTGTAGGGTTTAGGGTTTAGGGTTTCGGATTCCAAACAAGCTAAGTCTAAGGTCGTTCTCTGAATTAGGGTCCCTCTTTGGGTCCCCAATATAGTACGGCACCCTTATAGAAGGACCCCCAAAAGGGACCCTAATTTAGAGAACTACCCACATACTTATAACCCCAACGAAGGCACGTACAACCTTACTTACTACCTCCCATGATCCAAGTACTGGGTGCCCTTCATGAGACTCAGACTTACTTCCCCAATAAGCCTGAGAAATAAAAGGTTAAACTTTCAGATTACTACTAAATTTTAAGAATCCAAAGAAGTGTAAAGGTTGGGTATTGGGGAACTAAGGAAGTGCCAACCTTTCACCTCTTCATGACGTAAGACTGCAGCCATGCGAGCCCCTGAAACCGCAAACGCAACACCCCAACCTAATGTAGGGGCCTGAATAGTTACCAATACTATCTTGGGGTTCCTTACTATAATTCTAGCATAATGGGCCCCAGAACCCTATTCTAACTATTACGGCCCCTGTATTAGTTTGACCTGCAGTTGGAACCACACGGATGGATTTCTGATGCCGCAGCTACAAAGTTGTCTTGCAAGTCTTCTAGCCAAACTTCGGCCTAAAATGTTCAGCCTGGTTCCTGGCTCGTTGGCAACTTACCTTTCAAGAGGAGCGTAGCAGTGTAGCCTTCATCTTATGTAACATGCAGCCTCCCGGTAACTTGACACGTACAACTCCGGGGGTCTAGGGGTTAGGGTTTAGGGCGCTGTACCTTTGACCTGGCCAAGATGCGTGATCAGCGTCGGGCGCAGGCTTGCAGGCCGCAAGTTGCGCAGCACCTGAAGTGTTACATCCATGTCTGTTGGGTACTGCCCCCATACAGTAACAGTCTATAATAGGGTTACTATTAAGGGCTTTTTTATCCATGATATATATATATATATATTATATTATCCGACTGTTACTGAGTGGGGGCAGTACCCAACCATGTCTGGCTCTTGGTCTCAAAAATCAAGCAGCCCGAGAACTCGCAGGGCCTTGAATCGTGGTTGGGAGAAGGGGTTTAGGGCCTAGGGGTTTGGGGTTTAGGGTTTAGGGTTTAGGGAGGCTACTCGAATGAGCTGAGGCTCAATGACGGCCTGTTGGGCTTCGGATTTGCAAACTCTTCAACCAGAAGCGTCCGATTTCCCCCCGCTACTACAGGGTCGGGTTTAGGGACCCGAACCCTGGAATGAGAAGGACATGTGCTTTGGCATCGGAACGTTGATTGCCCTGGCTATCCCCTACTTCCTATGTATTGGGGACGCCACTAACCAGAATCCCTCGAAATGAAGCGCAATGGCGACCCCTGATAAAAGCTCCTTTCGTTTGATTCGGACTATAGGAAGCAGCCTAATACCGAGGTTCTTCAAGAAACAGGCGCAGATGCAGAAGGGACACAATTAAGCTCCAGAGTACGTGACCCTAGCCCCTCAACCGTACCGCCTATGTGAAACCACGAGCTAGGTGTTGGCACGCATCATTGCCTGACAAAAACCCGAACCCTGAAAGCCTGCAAACCAACCACTAGAAGTCTACAAATCCAAAGCCTCAAGCAATTAACCAAAAACCCCAAGCCCTAAACCTCCGAAGCCCCAAAACCTAAACCTCAAAACCCCACGTCCCGAAATTTCCGAGCACCCAGGAGTCGCTGCTTGCCTCGAATGACAACTTCCACTTCGCCCCTGCGCGGAGGGAACCCAGCGCCTGACATCTTAATCAAGCTTAGGGGTTAGGGTCTAGGGTCTCGGGTTAGGGTTTAGGGTTTAGGGTTTAGGGTTTAGGGTTTAGGGTTTAGGGTTTAGGGTTTAGGGGTTAGGGTCTAGGGTCTCGGGTTCGGGTTGAAGGTTTAGGGTTTAGGGTCTACCTTAACCCCAAACAACCTACCTTTTTAGGGACTTATATAAAGAAATCAGAATAATGAACCCTAAAAAGGTAGGTTCTTTGGGGTCCATGCAGGGTTAGGGTCTAGGGCTGAGGGTTTAGGGTCTAGGGTTAGGGTTGAAGGTTTAGGGTCTTGGGTTTATGGTCTAGGGTTCAGGGTCAGAGTTTATGGTTTAGGGTCAAGGGTTGGGGTTTAGGGTTTAGGGCTTAGGGCCTATGACCGAAACTTTGGGTTTAGGGTTAGAGGGTCTACAATTAACTATGGTTGCAAGAGGTCGCCGGGATCTGTACTTACTGTGCTTCTTCTTGGGGTTTCCAGAGGCGGAATGATCTCGTGGCAAGGTTGATGTCGAACGCGTCTCTAATCTAGAAGTTCTTACAGTTACAACAGGGAGTTCGAAGATGAGCCAGCGGCCGGAACAGAGAGTTACAAAATTGATGAGGGTTTTCTTAAGACGGGTCTGCATGAGCAACAACAACTCATAACAGAGTCACCAAACCAAAGCTGACAGCTGCGGTCTCGAGCATCTGCGGCTTTGAACCCCAAGTGTGACATGCCGGCTGTTGCTCAACCTAAACCCGATAATATAGGGGCCTAAATAATTACCAATACTATTTTTGGGGGTTCCTTATTATAATTATAGTTTAATGTGCCCCAAAACCCTATTCTAATTATTAAGGCCCCTTTTTTTAGCCCCAAGCCCTGAGCTCAAGAGTGGTTCGGATTGCTTCGGCTTGCATTGCTGCACCTTCCTCGCATACTGAGAGCTAGGTACAAGGTTAGAAAGTTATACATAGCGACGTCCTGAAGCTTCAGCCACTCTTAATGGGCGTTTCCGTTGTATGCTGGTTTAGTTTTTTGTCTCTAGGTTCCTATTCTGACGAGGGTCTAGGATGGTTTACGACTGAGAGCTTTGGGTTCTCGGGTTAGTTGTCGTGAGGAAGAGTATTCAATCGCAACATACGGGCATTCATAATTCGAATTGGATGTTGGAGTGCAGTGGCCGTTATAATATGGAACCGCAAGGAGTAGTACTACGATTTTGTTCAGGCGTCTGTATTAGCAGCCCTTGACTGACGTGAAACTGAGCAGACAAGCGGCGGCATTGTGCAGGACGATGTCATGTTCCACGGCCCTCGGTTCTTGAGATGTGCAGGGCCTTTTGGGGTTTTGGGTTACGGTTAGGGCGGTTGCAGTGCTCATGAAGCTGCCGAGCCAGGGCAGGAACTCCCCATTGCAACCTCAAGCCTTAATAGCCTATGTAGCGGGAGCCCAACTTTGAATGTACATTTAGCCTTGCGACACGAGCTAGCGGCAACGCTTGAAGGTTGATATGGACTTAGTTGCTGAGTTCATAAGCCCAGGAAAGTGCAAACTTTCAGTTCTTTTTTCGGCGATATTATTATCCCAAGCAGGGTAAAGTGTTCCCATTCAGCTACTAAGTGGACTATAGGATCCGGTTTCGGGTTTGCGGGGTTTAGGGTTTTAGGGTGGCATGGGATGGATGGCCTGGTAGAAGTGACTGAGAGCAGCCGTAGCGCCGGCTGCCACTCGCCGGCCCGGTCACCTGCAATGAGGGTTCAGGGTTTAGGGTGGCTTTTTTGGCGGATGGCCTACGTGAGCGTCTCGTGCGCATTTAGTCGCGCCTCTTCGGAAAATCAAAATGCGCAAAGCGAGCCAGCTCCATCCGTTTAAGAAGCCGAGCAGCATGCACTAGTCGCAGAGCCGTGGGTGATTTCGTTGTTTTGCAGGTCGCTGGACCGCACGCATGCAAGCATATCAAGTGCATGTTGCCACTTGGCTGCCCGCTCGCATGCACTGATGCCTGCGCCATATGCCACCACATTAGCAGAGAGGTCCACATGGTTCATCTGCCCCAGGAGCAGCAGCGCTTGGAGCCACTCCGCAGACTTTGCACAAGAGCTGATGGTCGTGCTGTACGTTGTCACGCCCGACTGCAAGCGGCAGTCCCCAAGACTAGCCAAGAGTTTCAAAGCCTGCTTTGCCTGCGATGCAGTTTCACACGCACTGATCACACAGTTGTGCAAGATCGAAGCTGGGAGGACCTGAAGCTCTCGCGCCTGCGAAAGCGGGGCCAGCGCTGTCTGCCACATGCCAGCTCGCCTGCAGACCGTCATCAAGGAGGTATATGCGGTTGAGTCCACCTGGAGGTTGCCAGCGATGAGATCAGCAAACAAAGATAAAGCGCCCTGCCAGTCGGCAGAGTTCTCGAAGGCGCTGATGGCTGCACTATAGATGATAAGGTTCGGTTGTAATTTCTGTGACAGTGCATGGCTGAATGCCAGGAGCGCTCGCTGCCACTCCCCCGCTAGTTGGAGACCCGTCAGCATGGAACCTCAGCTGTCGGTAAGTAACATAGGGGCTTTAATAATTACAAGAGGGTTTTGGGGCCTGCTATACTATAATTCTAATAAGGAACCCCCAAAAAATAATAGTGCAGGTAATTATTTTGGCCTCTACATTACACAAAGAACTGCAGCGACATGGCAATGGCGATACGTTGGCGGCCACACACTGCCAATAAAAGATTGAAAACGGGATCATCATTAAGTCTACCGGGGTGCTGGAAATTTGTCACTACTCTCAAACGGTGTATATCTGCACGGGAGCCTGCATCAACCCATGCATGTCGGGGAGGAACAATCGGCTTTAAGGCTTTGGGGCTTGCCCATAAGCGTTATGCGTGTGTGTTGCTCAGGGTGGTTGAGGCTCCGGCTGCGAAGGCCATTTCGCTGATGATCAACAGGAATTCAACTATCAGGGGGGGGGGGGGTT